>OZ023337.1:21644586-21774586 GCA_964007535.1 Brachyptera risi
TTTATTTTATTTTATTTCTCTCTTATTATATGTAAAGGTTAGGTGGAAGAATGATCATGTGATCGAACCTCGCCCTTTTCGATTGTTATGACGGAATTGTTATGTACATGAAAAATAAAGACTATTATTATTATGTTTCAATGTTGAAATGTGGAAAATAATATAGTAGGAAATAATATAATAATGGACTTGAATAGTAGTAAAACAATATACCATCCTCACGTGAATGTTAAAATGAATATTATTAATAATTTCTGGTGTATGTTCTAATAGATTGATCATTCAATAATTATAAAAAATACATAATATATAACTTTGTGATGAAATACATCAACTTCCGTATCTCAGGTCGGTGTGTATAGCATAGCTCTCTTATAGCGCAGCGTATAGTACAATTATTACAATTGCTCTTATAGTATACAATTGCCAGCCTTGTCCCCAAGTCACGCGGTTTCTTGCCTGATGCCCTGATCACCCCCCGCGCCTAAAGGCTATCTCGGCTCACGGCTGTCTGGATAGAGATTGAGGGCCGTGAAATTGGCACCCTCCACGAGAGCACTAATTCTGATAATTTCAGAAAATCTAGTGCTCAATTAGTGCTCTCGATTGCCACCAGTCCCACAATTAGTGCTCCCATACTTTACCGAGATATTGAGAAAATAAAGCGGGAGGTGCTAACTTCACGCAGCACCCCCCATGAAAGAACTAAATCTGAAAATTTCAGAATATTTAGTACTCAATTAGTGCCCTCGATTGTGACCAGTCCCACAATTGTTGCTCCCAAAATTTCCGAGATATTAAGAAAATAGAGCAGAGTGTGCCAACTTCACGCAGCACCCCCCATGAGAGCACTAATTCTGAACATTCCCGTTTTTCGCCTATATCTTCTAGACTTCGGATCGGGATTTTTGGGAGAATCACTTCTAGGTGAAACACAGTTCTAAAATCCGAATTTGGACACGGCATTACGCTAAAAAGTTCCGTTCGACCGCTACGTCGCCGGAAAGGTGTCGGTCGTGCCGCCGGAAGGGTTTTTGCACGGCACCGTAGCGGTCGAACAGAATTTTTTAGCGTGATGCTGTGTCCATGCTCGGGTTTATTAGACTGTGTTTCATCTAGAAATGATTCCCTCAAAAATGCCAATCAGTAGTCTGGAAGATATGGCTGAAAAACGGGACCCATGTGTTAATCTCACGAGACCAATGTAAAATTACTCGAACAAATTTCCCACATGGGCCGTGATCTGGAACAGATTTTGTACGAAAGTGAAATGCTCGGTTGAGCGGAATCGATTGCAGTAAACACCACCAGATAGAAGAGTTCGTTGCCCCGGATTTTTTCACCGGAAAACTTCTTTCCCGAGCCAAGGTGTCGGCCGTGGCAGCTGAAGAGTGCTCAAATTTCCGGCAATGTTGCGGTCGATCGGAATTTTTCGGCGTGATGCCGTCTCCATTTTTGGATTCATCGGACTGTGTTTTTTTTTCTTTTCTTTTTTTTCTTTTTGGAGGAGAAATCTTGCACGAGACCCCCGCAGGTTGAATTGCGGGGAGTGTCGGATTCTTACCGACTAAAACCCCTCCTCTTTTTTCGTCTACTGGATGTAAATAAAAAAATTCCAATGCAAAGTCTGGAAGATATGGCCAAAAAACTAGACCCATATTTTGTTTTCACTTTTGTGCCCTGCGTGGTAAATGAACTATTCAAGATATTGCACAAACTCTTCAAATAACGGCTTAAGGAACCCAAAACAAAATGAATTTTTTCCATCAAATTTCGAGTTTTTCTTAAGGGAAAAAAACTTGAAAAAAATAAAATAAAAAACACTCGAACTCGAAATTTGAAAAGTGAAAAACAACTTTTCAAAATACAAAAAATTGGCGTGTATTCAGCTGTTATCCAAAGAGATTTTTGCAATATCTCAACTGGTTCATTTACTACACAGGCCACAAGAGTGACAAAAAAACATGGGTCCGGTTTTTGGCCCATATCTTTCGGGCTTTGAATCGGGATTATTGAGTGATTTTTTTCTGAATTAACAATAGTCTGATAAATCCGAATATGGACACGAAATAAGGATAAAAAAATCCGGTCGACCGCAACGACGCCGTAAAAAAAAACTTGCGGCGGCACGACCGACAACTTCCCGACGACGTAGCGGTCGACAGAAATTTTCTAGCGGGATGCCGTATCCATATTCGGATTAACTGGACTGTGTTTCATCTCGAAATTATTTCCTCAAGAATTCCGATTAGTAGTCTGAAATATATGGGTGAAAAACGGGACCCGTGTTTTAGTCCCAAAAGGCCAATGTTAAATTGCTTTGAATAAATTATTTAAAGTCAATTAACATTGCTCTTATGGCACTAAAACATGGGTCCCGTTTTTCGCCTATATCTTATGTCACCTATTTCGCCTATATTTTCGCCCATGGGACTAACACATGGGTCCCGTTCTTCAGCCATATCTTCCAGACTTCTGATCGGGATTTTTGAGGGAATCATTTCTAGATGAAACACAGTCCAATAAACCTGAATATGGACACGGCATCACGCTGAAAAATCCCGTTCGACCGCTACGACGCCGTGTAAAACTCCTTCCGGCGGCACGACCGACACCTTCCGGGTGACGTAGCGATCGGACGGAATTTTTTAGCGTAATGTCGTGTCTGAATTCGGATTTTAAGGACTGTGTTTCACCTAATAATGAACCCCCCCAAAATCCCGATCCGAAGGCTGGAAGATATAGATGAAAAACGTGAATTTTTAGAATTAGTGCTCCCGTGGGGGTGCTGCGTGAAGTTGGCACCCCCCCGCTCTTTTTTCTCAATATTCTCAATTTCTCGGAAACTATGGGAGCACCAAGTGTGGGACTGGTGGCAATCGAGAGCACTAATTGAGCACTAAATATTCTGAAATTTTCAGAATTAGTGCTCTCGTGGGGGGTGCCAACTTCACGCACCTTAGAGATTGCGCGGTCCAGAGTATTCACGGTTTAAGGTTCAAAACGTGTGTTTCATCAAACTTTTGTATTATCAGAAATCTGGATGTTTTTGGATGAGCGAAGCGAAGACTCAATTTCACCATACTCGAAAAAAGTCCTTCTTTTTCGCGCTTCACAGGTCAAACGGAAATTAAAATTCAGTTGAAACTTGGCATACACAATTGTGTCCTCATCTGATTCGATACTGTGTAGTTTCAAGGCGCAATCGATTAGACTACTTCTGAGAAAACTCGTTTCAAAGTTTTCAAAAATCCCAGAGGAAAAAATTCGTTGAACATTTTTCCTCAGAGAGAATTAAAATTCTCAGGGAATTTCAATATGATAATGATACACATGATACCGAACTTTCACTGAAATTGAATCAGCCGTTTTAATGTAAGAAATATATAATGTAATGTTTTTAAATCACTCAAAAGCTACCAATTAAATCAAAGCAACAAGTGTCACCAATTAATTTAAAACGAAGGAAACAAGGCCTTCTCTATTATTATAGAAATTAATTAGGAGATAGGAGGGCAGTGACCTCATTGTTTATATATATATATATATATATATATATATATATATATATATATATATATATATATATATTTATATACATATATACATATATATATATATATATATATATATATATATATATATATATATATATATATAAATATATATATATATATAATATATATATATATATATATATATATATATATATATATATATATATATATATATATATATATACATATATACATATATATATATATATATATATATATATATATATATATATATATATATTATATTATATATATATATATATATATATATATATATATATATATATATATATATATATATATATATTTATACATATATATATATATATATATATATATATATATATATATATATATATTTATATATATATATGTTTCTCATAGGCTTTCATGGAGTGGAAATATGTTATAATGATTTGTGGAATCCATGTTAATATATGTTTTATCTATAAAACATATATTAACATGGATTCCGCAAATCATTATAACATATATATATATATATATATATATATATATATATATATATATATATATATATATAATATATGATTTCAATTTGATTCAAAAATCATACAATTATATATATATATATATATATATATATATATATATATTTATATGATACCAAGATATTTTGATATGTTCTAGCTCATCCATTAACGCGGAAATACAACGCGTTTTCCTAGAATTCAACAACAATCCATAATGATATAAAAATCGATTATATATTTTGAAAACTATATACTGCCATGAGAGTTCACTCTGTGTGAAAGCTTACACGTCTAGCAGACACCTGCGACCTTCGAAAACTTTGAAAATGTGAACCACAAAAAGGAGAGTGATCCACCAAAACAAAAACCTGTGATAAGAGTCAGAGCCAATTGTAGCATTGTAAAAATAATTTGAAAAATATTTCGAATCATCTATAGTGATAATCAATCAATTTCAATCAAAAAATAATAATCAATAGAAATAGTAGAATAAGCCATCATTAGAATGATTTTTTCATTACAAAATGTGGAGTAAGATGAACACTACAGAATTATTCAACTGAAAATGACCAATACTTATTAGGCCTACATGAAAAATGGAATTGTTAAAAAAACGCATTAATTCAAACAATCAATAAAGCCTATCATGTGGCATATCAATTTGCATGGTTTTACTCGTAAATGAGAGTTGGATTAGCAATTCATATAAGCAGTGAGAATTCAACCAATCAGGAATATATTTTTGGAATAATTATCAATGAAAACGGTTGTGAGACCGAGCTTTGTCCTTTTTTACTGTATTTCACATGTCCGAATCAAGACTTATCTATCTATCTAAAAAAAAAAAATATGACAAAAATCATTAATAAATTCGGATAATATCATTCTTAAATCCAAGAATCGCCATTTTGACGGATAATTCGACGGAATAATGCTTAACTCGATAGTTCAATAATTGTACACCCTAATCAGAATCATCAAGTGCTGGAAAGAGTTACTAAATACGTTACCGTATCAAGTTGCATGTTGGCATCACGATTTGCACGAATTTTTTTATTGTTTCATTTTAAATTGGGTTTAACGACGCACTGTACTGATGATTAGGTCCTATTGGCGTCAGTGAATGACATGTGAGATGATAGGATGAAATGTTATCTCAATAGGTGTTTTTGGATAGTGGGAAACTGGGAATGAGTTGGTCGTGGCCTGTTGTTAAGGAACCATCCCAGTATTGACCTGAACGACGGAGGGAAATCACGAAATACCTCTGTCAGGATGATCGACCATGGCGGGAATCAAACCTCGGTCTCCTGAATGAGGTCCCTGTTTTTAGGGTTTTGCTTGTGAGACGAAGTCGAAAGAAGGTAATCGAACAACCTAACAAACAAAAATATAAGCCTTTTTACTTTTTATACTTGTGATATTTTCGCAGGGTGAATGAATTTTTATGAAATTTGCTATTAAAAACACAATTATAGGCCTACATTATCAAAAGCGTTAAATATTTGAAGCTAAGTAGAGTTTCCATTCAAATATAGAACTCCTTATAATCACTCAATAATTCAATTAGTAGACGGCCTTCGTATAATTATTATATCCTTCTATAAAGCTTTGGAATAAATAACAATAATTGATAAAACTTTTCATCTATACTTACAATCTTCTGACTCTCCGAGTGCTGTGAATATCATCAAGAGTAAACATAATGTTACTAGCACAGACGAATTCATCCTTCATCAACAGTGAAACAAAAAATCTTGAGACTCAATAAAAACGTCTAATATCATAAACATGCGGTTTTGTCGCAATATGAGATAATCACACGAGCGAACTTCCTCGTCTCACTTCCCAAGCTCGACTGAAAGTTCGCTCTTCGCTCGCAACCCGTTCGTTAATCAACATATAAAACTAGTTGATATACGTCGACCTTGTATACACGTAATATTCATAATATTTACAATGTCCGAATCAAGATGCATTGAGGGTTGCGTTGGTTTGTCACCGGGAGAACCGGCAAACCAACGCAACCCTCATTGCATCTTGGTCCGAATCTACATTGCGAGGGCGCACGTCCTTGATATATTACTCAAGTTCAACACATCAAATCAGAGGTGTCAAAGCCCTGAGGGGTCAAGGTTGAACATGTTGTCTAGTCATAGGAAATGGTGCCGGGGTGTGGGGCAGTGGGCCATATTGACGTGATTTTGAGGAAATTTAGGGAATAATTAGTAGTTGGGAACCGAGTCGCGTGGCCGAGTGGTAACACACTGAATCGTCATATTCGGGAGACCGGGGTTCGATTCCCGCCATGGTCGACCATCTTGACAGGGGTTTTTCGTGGTCTCCCTCTGTCGCTCAGGTTGACACTGGGATGGTTCCCTAACAACAGGCCACGAACCGACTCCTTCCCACCATCCAAAACACCTAATAAAAAATAACCTTTCATCTCATTCATCATCCACCGACGCCAATAGATCGTAGCCATCAGTATAGTGCGTCGTTAAAACCCAAAATAATATTTAAAAAGTAGTTGAGAGAGCGGAATTGATTGATGAATGTGGGTGTCAGGTGTTTGATTTACCTATATAAGAATATGAACCTAGTTGCCAAAATGATGAACTACACATTATTATAATTGTAGTCTTGTAGACACACTTGCAAGTTGCAACAATGAAAAATATGCTTGGTTGATTACTAATTTAATTTCAATATATATGGATGTATATATATATATATATATATATATATATATATATATATATATATATATACACACATACATACATATATATATATATATATATATATATATATATATATATATATATATATATATATATATATATATATATACATACATACATACATATATATATATATATATATATATATATATATATATATATATATATATATATATATATACATATATATATATATATATATATATATATATATATATATATATATATATATATATATATATATAATAGGATGGATATTATTATCACTGAAAAATTCCCCGACGAGGCGGTATTTTTCAGTGATGATAATATCCATCCTACCAACATCATGTGCTAGCTATACGTTTGTTTCAACAGAAAGTACTCATATATTGTCTATGGGTCAAGGGGCAGCAGAGCCTGGGGGTCAGGGGGTACAATCGATAATTCAATTGATATTATTCAACTTGAGTGTAATTAAGTTCTCTCAATCAAATTAATAGAATATACAAATAAATATATTACTAATAATATATTCATTTTTATATTCTAATAATTTCAGTGATATTGACTCCAATTGAATGATACAAATTTTGACTATCAAATATCAATCGTATATAATATTGCAGCAACCAACGCAACCCTCAATACTTCTTGCTATCAACAATTCATTTTCATGCTACCTATATGAGTGAAATAAAAGATTCATTGAATGAATTGCATAATAATATTCTCAGGATACGGGATAATATCCCAAATTAGACTAAATGAATGCATTCATATTTGATTTTTTGCATGGCTAGTGAACATTTCACTTATGAAGGATAAGTACACCAAGTCACGACTGTTCGGACGGGGCACCCCAAGAGCGATCTTACGACCTCAATTGAAATTAAAATAGTGAACTAATAATCCACAGTGAATTGAATAATTCCATCAATAATTTTGTGTTTGAAAAAATAATGGTTTGATATTTTTCTGTTTTCTCCTTCCTTCCAAGTTTTCATTTTTTCAACAATATTAATGTTTGAATTCCTCCAATTCCCAACATATGATAGATGCTCCATCTTAGTTACTTGCATTGCATCATAGAGTGCCATAGAGAAAGTCTTTATTCAGACGGCTGTCCGCAAAGCGCGAGACCAAAATGATACAGCGCGTGATAAAATCAGTACATGAATGTATAATGGTGAGAATCTTATGAAAATGTAGATGGCAAATAATTACAAAACAAAATCAAGAATGACAATTTATCAAACTAAAAATATAACAAAACAATAGAAAAAATATATATGAGTATTATATATTACTGTAAAATACCTTGGAAAAAACGTACCTTGGCCGGCCTTGCAATATGGCAGATCAGATTGACTTATTACAAATCTGTAAAACTGTCAATAGTTTTCAACTGAAGAACTCCTACAAGTTTGGTCGCATGAGATATTGAACAAATATTTATTTGTACCAAATTCCTTTTTTTGAAGTGCCAAGTTTATTTTTCTCATGTAATGGGGTGAGTACATAAAATTGATATAGAAGAAAATTCAACTAACCTACATTTCGATCAGGATGTTAAAGAGAGATCTTTGCTTGGCAGTATTACTCTAGGCCTATAGTCTATAATGATAAGTGATACTGTACAAGACTTTGAAACAAGCTGCACACCAACGCCAAAACCGGTACGTCAGTTGGAAGTGCTCTGAACACATTCAGGAGACTGTGATTCAATCCCACCAGTTGATTGTCCCGAACGTGGCTTTTCGTGTTTCCCACAGTCGTTCAAGTGAATACTGGAAGGCTCCTCTAAATCAGTTGATGTTCGATTCCATTCCAAGTCTGCACAACAACTTATAATGAACTTGTCAGGCCTAGATTCAAGTACAAGCTGGCAAGGCTGAAGCCTAGGGGCGCTTGTGCTCTTCAGGGCTTTCATATTTTTGTTTAAAATCGTATCAAAAAATGCAACACGAAGTTACATCATAAGTAAAAATGAAACCAAAAATGATTACAAACTTAATCTCAATATTATTCCCATTCAGTTCTCAATAACACTAGAACATTGGCTAATGTCTACAACTTACAGAATACGTATAATCTAAAAACATGATATTTCAAAAAATTCTCTGCGAAGCTAGTGGATTTACTGAAATATTGAGCGCCCCTTTATTTATTTCTAGGACTTTACCCCAGGTGAGTCGCACCCTGTCGTATAAATATTCCGTTAGCAAGTAATTATTAATGTAGAGTAATGAGCGGAAATACGTTGACGTGCCATGTGCTTTTCACATGTCTGAAAGATTTTTTACATTTGTGACACTAGTCTTGCACACATTTTTGAAAATAAGTATAGGGGCGCTAAATTACGTTCAGCCTGGGGTCGAGCCAAGTCCAGGCCTGGAACTTGTACCTCACAAATGTGTCATAACTTATGTACGTCCCCACTCCTTATGCAAGCAAATCTCGTACATTTACGAGGTGAAGAAATGAATGGATGGAAGATTCAGGTTGCAACTCTCTCGACATAATTCAGAAGAGGAGACTTTGACTATCAATGGAAACGGTGGTCTGAAACCTAACCTAGGCCTTGAAGCGTAATCCTTGGAGTGCAGAATATGAAAATGAATCCTTCCCAAGGAGTGCACATTGTAAATGATGATCTCATTCAGAACTCACACATGATGTTAATGAATGACTCATTTTTCAGGGAATGGCATTTCAAGCCAAAAATCAGATCTGCAGATCTATCGTTAGCTACCCGTGCGTTTCAGCAGAGCTTCGATTTCTGTCACGGTTAACCTGCCTTTTGCTAAAAAGGACTTTATTGTCAATCATAAGATGGCCAATTAGTTTATCTAGCCATCTAGCCAAAATTGGACTTTAGCTATGGGCCGAGGCAAGTATTTAGAATTCTAATGATAAACGCCAATTGTTAATGAAGTGTTTCTTTCTTCAGTATGTTAACATTTCAGTTTTTCCAGAGTTTAAAAATCCATTGTTATCTTACGTCTTCTGATAATGAATATATAGGAAATATATATATATATATATATATATATATATATATATATATATATATATATATATATATATATGAATATATAATTGCAAATAGTTGTATTCGTCTGTCTGCACTAACTTGCATGAACCTGCACCAACTTACACTGATCGGTCGGTGGCCGTCTGACTCGGGGCAGAATAGTGCAACTTGCCCTCGGCTGTTCGTTTGTCGACGCACGGTGAACTAGAGTAAGTTGGTGTGAAAAAGTGCAAGAAAAGTTACCCCTGGATGTTTAGGTGGTGTAAAGTAGTGCAAGCAGATTTTACGCGTGCAAAATGGCGGTATCTGTGAATGTTATTACGTTCTACGTACGGACTAATGAAAGCGGGATACTGTTTAGTTCTAAAGGTTAATTTATTAGTTTATTAATCATTTATGAATTATTAGTTAATCATTATATTAATTTACTAATAGTTCATCAGTTTATGAGTTTAGTTTATTAGTTTTATAGGCCTACAGTTTATATCAACAGTGCTGTCAAAACAATAATGTTCGAATATTCTTATAAGTAGTATCAATTCGTTGTCTGGTTAGCTCGGGCGTCAAGTAGCGTGCTGGCGGGCAGGGTTCAATTCTCTCATCTAGCTTCTTTCCTATTACCTTTTAAATATTATATAAATGCTATTGGCTGCGGGTTATGGGTCAGGAATATTTTTTTTTATCAACCGATATTGTTATTATTCCTCATAACGAAATTCATCATGAGCGTGGAAATTGAATGAAAAACATTTTGAATTCGCGGCAAATAGTTTGTGGTACGTGGTGGATGGTGGCTGTTTGTCTGTTTTTTGTTAGTTCACGTGCACAGTTGAACTGAACAATGGCGCATCCTGCATGGAGTTGAACTGAACAACTACGCATCCTGCATGGAGTTGAACTGAAGTTGCTCCGCCCTCTTAAAGTGTACTCCAGTTCTTTTCAGTTATGACAGAAAAACACAACTATTCACTACAAATTTTTTGTTTCCAACTGAATAAAGACAGAGATGAGTGGTTAGCACACTGAACCATCATTCAGGAGACCCAACTTCGATTCCGACCATCCTTACAGGGGTTTTCATGGTTACCCTATGTCGTTCCGGACCTCGTTCTGTATCGACTTTTTGTACGATCCAACCCGATTCAACTGGAAACGGAACTGTTTCGATTTGTTGGCCTTCTATAGCACTCATTTTCTCATTTCGATCGTGGTCGAAGCTAATACTGCGGGGTTTGCAAGTGAGTAATGCGATATTCATGGGATTATATGAGTGAATAAAATATGTAATTGTGAGTGTCGAGTGAATAAATGGTGTGGAAAGTGAGAAAAAAATTGACGATAGATAGATGAAAACAATTTACTTGCCAAGTTAGAAGCTGTAATATATTTTCAGAGTGAAACCTTTTTAGTACTTTTTTCAGGGTACTAGAAAGAAAAAAATTACCCAAGTGAAAGACTTGCTCCAGAAACCATTCAACATGTAGAAGCATATGGATGGGATCAAAAAATAAAACTTACTCAGGTGAAAAATGTAATGGTACCCTAATGAGAAATTGACTGAAGAGGTTCTACTGTGCTTGACAAATACTTCAAGATTATCGATATGTCATTTTTTTTACCTACGACTCTTACTATGTTTTCATTATTTTCAACTTGTACGAACTAGGGCCCACGGGATACAATTGCATATTTAGAATGTGCAGTCAATTAAATTTCAATGTAAATAATTGACTCATCACTCATCATTCTCAACAAATATAATTCCAAATTTCAATTATTGGAAGTCACTTCTAATTGATGAGCGTAGCGAAGTCTCCATCCCACTCTTATGGGGCTTTGTCTGTGTTTTTTTTTTTTTTTTTTTGTAAGCACTCCACAGGTCGCAAGGGTTGACTGATCAACATGAAACATTTTTTAGACACGCAAACTCATCCAACTTAGAACTGTATAGTTTTTGGGATGAATCGGTCGGACCGATTTTGAGATACATCATCTCAAAGTTTCTAAAAACCCCATAAGATTTGGCTGGGCAGAAAATGTTGAAAATTAAAATCTCTCCAAATGGGATGAAATTTTCTCTAAATATGTATACATGGATTTTACACATTATTACGATTTTTTAAGCAATTCTGATCAGTCGTTTTGAAGAAAAAAAATAAAATGACTGTTAATATTCATAAAATATATCATAAAAATTGTGACAGAATTAAGTTGTCGAGATTCACTGCTTTCTAGATTCGAGAGTTGACCAACAATGAAGTATTTTTTATATGCGTCAAGGTGTGTAGAATACCAGAGTCAATGAAGTGGCAAGAGTAGAACTACTTTAACGACTTTAATAGCTTATTCAGATATCAAGGTGTGTAGAATACCTGAGTCGATAAAGTAGCAAGGGTAGAACTACTTCAAGGACTTTTATACCCTATTCAGATATCTCGCTCATCTTACAACGCATATTTCGCGTTTTACTAGTAAGCATATTCCAATAAGCCCCAACCCCCCTTTCCCATGAGTTGACACATCTGGCATATATCGATGAACACTTTAATTACAACACAAACATCTTTCTCAGCAACTTATATAAGGTGAGGGAGGATGAGGACTGAGGGAGGGGGGACTGTGTGACTTATCAAGTGGAAGTGATAGGCCTACCCACATCATAGAGTAATCTGATACGCTAACGTAAACTGTCTTGAAAAATATTATAAGCACACTTCATATTACGAATACTGGACAGACGATTGCTTGGTTCCCTATGCTTAACACTGACAACCAACAGTCTCCCTATAATTGTGACCATTCTTTGCGGTTCTCGGTTGTCAGTCGTATGTTGACGTTTGAAGTGTGAGCACAGATAATCGAGCGTGAATGGTGTGAGTGTGGAAGCAAAAGCGGATGACCATCACTACAAGTCACAAATTGATTACAGATGGCTAAAAAAAAACGATCATTTTGATTCAATATCGAATGGAATTCCCAATAGTACGATATGGCACATTTCCGTATTGTTTACATTTTCTTGATCAACTGGCAACCCTAATGAATAGCCAATTGGAAGATAAATTGATTTTTCTCTCCAAGTGAGATTAGTTTATTTGTTCTATTTCAAAAAATCTTAATGCCCCAAAAGGGTTGGCAATGGCTATCGAGTGTAGCCTAGGTGTGTGTGTGTGTGTGTAAGTAGTCATAAAAAAAGCTGCGGTGGCTTAGTCGTTGCATGTGATTGCACTTGAGAATAAGTGATATATCGCACTTTCTCCATCTCATGTGTTTTATAATGAATGCCTGTTTCCGTCATGTTCTAGAACACAAAATTCGACCGCGATCAAAACGGAGCCACAGCGATATAGAAGCGTTTTCAACTAGACAAGTAACAGACAGATGTTATAGAATGAGGGCCCAGGTCAAGACCGGGATGGTTCCTCAAAAACAGGCCACGATCGACTCCTTCCCACTGTCCAATAACACCAAATAAAATCATCTCTCATCTCATCATTGCATGTATCATTCACTGACACCAATAGATCTCAGTCAATATAAATAAGTAATAGCATAAAGCTGAATAAACATATCAACAATATGATATTATCTATGAAAATTCACTGAAAAAGGTTTTTAAAAAATCCTCAATTGCTATTCAACAGCTGAAAACAATTTTTGAGAAAATGGTCAACACCACTGCAACCCTTTAGAAGGTATTTAAAAATGATAATTGAGTTTTTAGTTCAGCTCAAATGCTTGCCTCTGGCTATGAGCTACTGGGGAGGTCAACCTCCCTCAAGGTACGTAGGCTTACAAGAATTTATCTATTCTACTTATCTTATTTTAAAGTTAGTTGGTGTTATACAGTATGTATATACATTATGAACCCAATATTTTAGAGCATGCTCAATAAGAGAGAAATAACATAAATAAATAAATTTATTGTTATTGCATCGCTAATAACTTAAGTAATACGTATTGACACAGTTAAACTGTACATTTCAATAAAATAATTAGTGGTGTGACATTTGTATCGGAAAAAGTTGCTAGTTGCAAAAAATATATACAATGAAAAACATGTCAAGTTTTTATTTGTACTCTATGATAAGCAGACAAAGTAAAATCCATCCTTGGTAATGAAAAAGAAACCAACACAGAGCTTTTATCAGGCTCACGCCTTGACTATACGTCACCAATAAATTTACAAAGAAACAGAGGAACCTAATTCGTTTCAATCTCACCAAGGATTCTGAATGTCAACGATTTACAAGTCGGGTCTCAGAGGAGCATCAATTTGTTTCGACTACTTGAAATTTAACTAGGAAATTGCTTTTCTAATTCATCGTTTTCAACAACTTATTTCCAGTCTCCCTTCTCGTAGTCCCACTTGGACGTCAAGCCTTCAACTGGATTCACTCGGAGGGCAATCATACGCTCGAGCTGGGCTTGCCTTTTGTCTTCTGCGAATGATGGTGGCAAGTCTTTGTATACTGTCAACAAACAAATATAAACATTAGTACATAGGGCATATAGTAATTATGAATTGCACAGACCATTGCTCAAAGTGAGTTGACATTCAGGCCTCAACTTATGAAAGTTGGTCTTGGACTGTAGGTAGATTAGGCTTACAATACATTTTGGGAGGTTAGGTCATCAATTACTGGTAGTTCTCAAATAGATTCCACCTTGAAACATTTATCCAAGGTTACATTCTTACAAGTTGCATTATACCGTTGGCTTATAAAGGCCTGTAGGCCTATAAAGGCTTGTAGGCCCAAAATCTTTGCAAAAGGGCTTGAGCAGTCATATTTACAGAATTAACGCAAGAAGTTCGTGCCTAGCTATGGAGCTTCGTAGGATGCAAAGCGTACTGCTAAAGAACTCACTCAAGATATGCATTTTAGCCTTTATTATTAAATCATGTGGGCCTACTCATTGTTCTACTGTGACACCATATTTTGATGTCATCTGATCCTATTATTAATTCAGGTAGCACCGAGATCAGGGTCTAGTCACAGACTTGATCAACCACCTGCGCTCATCCAACTTTTCACTTAATCACACAGAATTGCATCAAGCCTAGGCATATTTGTTAAAATGGCAAAAAATACTGGGCCTAGAGCTAGCCTATAAGCTAGGAGTTGCAGAATAAGGGCCAGGGTATGCTGTATCCAGCAGTATTGATTTAAACATTCAAATTCAAAGGCCTATTAATAGTGGTGTGGGATACGGTCGGTGGTTGATCAGAACCGTCACCTGACGTAGATACAGATAGGATACGGTAGGCTAAATTCAAAATAGCTCAAAAGACTTACCAAAGAGTTTCATTCCCATGAAAACCCACAGAGATAAGGAGATGCCAATAAGAGCAATGCCTATCACGGATTTCCATTCGCCGGTAGGAGCCTTCATTTCAACGAACGTTTGACAGAAGCTTGCTCGATATAATGCTTTCTTCTCTTCCATACTCAGTTTCCGCCAGTCTCCCCTTTCCTTTTCTCTGAGTGCAATTATGTCAGGTGTGTTTTCCTTAAATCGAATAGCTGGCATTGGGAAATCTGCTCTATCAACGTAGTTGGCTTGTCCGTTAAATCCGAAACCGACAACCTCTCGGTTACCGATCTTGGATGCAGCGGCATGAGCGCCGGATTTATGGACAATCTGTGATTGTCTCAAACAAGAAAGAAGCAATCTGTTGGACATCATCTTACCTAGAACAACATATAAAAGTTAAATCATTGGAATCACTACCAGGCCTACTCGAAGCCAGAGATCAGGCTTACAGCTTGCCTGTTGTGAATAGGCTTAGGCTCAGGGTTATTTCATCAAATCTAGGCCTAGGCCTAGCCCTGCAAATTTGTTTAGCATAATGTAAAACACGCAGCTTTATCAAGAGATATTTTCAAGCAGATTGAGAGGCAATTTGAATGCAATCATACTTTCATGGTATACGAAGTTTAGATAAAGCAATAATTGATACAAAATTTATAGGATTTTATCTGATTTACTCACCGTTTGGAGATCTCAATCCCAAGATGGTGAAGACCGAACTCTCGAACCCAGTGCAAAATTCGACACTACAATGATTGCTTTTTTAATGTACCAGCTTATAGAAAAAAAATGTATCACTCATATGATTCTATTTTTTTTTTAAATCGGGATTATTGAAAAGAATGTTTACATAAATAATTTCACTTGAAATTATGAACATTTTATTCGATGCTTATATTCTATTTCGAGGTCAAACTGGCCGTGCCCTTCGGCGTATGCAGCGCAAAATTCAAACTTCATGAATTGGCACATTTTCCTTTTAATCAAATTTTCCGCAGTGTTTCAATTTTTCGCTCACATAAAACGGTTCAATCTGGAATTGGTTCCGGCAGGTGGAACGGAGCCAACCTCCCTGAACGGAGCTTATACACTTAAACAATAATAAAATATTAAAAATAGGCATGGTATGTTAATCAGTAAATTTCCCAGGTGGGTAATTACTGAAATTTCCAAGTTCTATATTTTACACTCGATTTAGTTGATTTTTCCATTATGGTATCACATCACCCACTAGGAAATATTAAAAATTCCAAGTCGCATATTTTTCTTATTTATTTTTTCAATTAAAACATGAAATATTTATAATATCATGGAGACCCTTTTTTTCTATAAAACGGTCCGAGATAAAAAGTTGAAAAAAAAAATTATAGTGTTCTCGAAAGTGCATTCAATAAAGTTATGTATTGATGTAAAATCATTATTGTTTTGGGAGGAATGAAAAATTAATTAATCTCACACATATTTTCCAATCAAAGTTATTCGATGATTGGTCTATTCAACAATTTTTGTGTGCATGCTATTTTCAAGATACTGATAATAATGCATAACTTCATTCATTATCTAGTTCATGAAATACACAAACAAAATTGTGCAAATCCATCCTGTAGAAGAGATTTCATTTATTGTTGAAAAAAAAAATGACCAGAAAACAGCCATCAAACATTTAAACTGTATTCCGTTCTGAACCAAATTTGGTTCGACACTATATGATCAGAAGTTCAATACAAAATATACCAGTGGATTAATTCATATTATTTCTTCAGTAGCCCAAAAAGAAGCTATGAAATAAATTGACAATAAAAAAAAATATACATTCCAACAAATGGACATACTTTCAGTGGTGTCCCCTCTTGAATAAAATCTACACACATTCAACAACAAATTTTTTCAAATTCTATACCTGGAATGCGTTTGCACATTGTCTTCGAGTTTTAATACGTATATGCCCAAACATCAGTATATTATTATCTTCAAGATGCACTTTTTTTAATTTGAGCGACCACTTTGTAACGGCAATTGTAGCCCTACTTCCTCTCACTGGTCAGTGGCATGCCGTGAAAATTTTTAGAAAGGGGAGCAATCAAGCAAACATCAAGTCGAGGGCAGAACATGTGAAATAAGATATAAAAATATAGTGAATATGAACATAATTATGAAAATGAACATTACTTATTAAATAATAAATCACTAACACCACAACAATTATTCCCATCATTTATTATCCATCGTTTTCAACAGTTCAACTACTTTTTTGTACAACCGGTAAACTACTCAGTATATTAAAATATGCGTGCTTGCTCGAGGTACCGCTGTTCGCCCTCTACTACTCTCAAGAGTTATATATGCTTTTTGATGCGTGCATGCAATCGACAGCGTTACATCCATAGGGCTGTTGGATGGATCTATTTGTAAGAGTGAAATGTAAATGATATTCTTCACATTTATTTCATTTGAATACGCAAATGGAAGTGTTTAATTCAGCATCCAGATATTTGAATCATGTTATACATTTCAATATAAGTGAAACTAAGACGAAACATAATTGAATTTAGTAAAATAAATCTCGCTGTACACATGGAATTCAGAGAAGACTACGAATGTGACAAGCGGCTGTAGAGGCCTCACTACGTCTTCGGCGCATAGCCAAGCGTAGGCATTGCATTCTAGCTTGAGCAGCCAGCTTCTCTCTCCCGCTCTCTCTCTCTAGTCACCGCTGCGATGTGATGACACGGAATTCGCATCTATATACCGTGCATGCATAACAGCATAGCCCGCAGCTATAGAGAGGACATAATTTACTTGCTTATTGGGAAAAATTGAATCTGTGAAAGTTATTACTTCATTGATTTCTCATTTTCTATTGATGGTAATTTTGGTAGGTATTTGAAACAATTCATTTACAGCAAGCAACAAAGCAAGAGAAGCATTGCTTCCCTTGCTTCCATGGAATAAACGCCCCTGCCACTGGTTGAATACATTACCACGATGTAGTGATACCAACCTATTTTATCATAATATAAAGAAGGTGCTACAACTCGGGTCTTGAAAGTGAAATATTTCCAGGGTCAGTTACTGAGTCCAGGGTCCCAATTGCCTGTAGCGCAACTATCGCTTTTATATCGAACTATATAAAACAACAATGCTAAACACGGCTCAATAGAATCATTATGTTAGCAACTGCATTTGTTTTTTTTTACGAAAATGATAGATTTTGTAAGTTCAACAATGCCACCGGTACCATAGCCACTCTCATCCAAGTTTCACGAGGGATTGAATTCGCTAAATCGTGAGGCAATCGGGACCTTTAGCTCTGAACTGACTGCAAGAATCCACAAATGCCTTACATGTTATTAGTATATGAGAGTTGGAGTACCTTCTTTATATTATGATAAAATAGGTTGGCATCACTACACAAACATTACTATACTGACATACTGAACATTACTATACTCTTATGACTCGAATTACCCCCCCCCCCCCCCACAAAAAAATATTTCAATTCGACCTATAAACTATGAGCAATTATTCATAGAAATTGAAGCATTAGACAGTTGACTCAAGACGCGTGCCAGAATCAGGTGCTTTGCTAGCGCTGAGTTGGCCCAGCATACGTCACGGCTAGCTCGGCTATCTTGCAATTCTGGAACGACCAAGGACATCTTTTGCAACTAGCTGTAAGTCATGGTGGAAGATCAAATCGCATTTGGAGCTGCAACAGTTGTATTAAATGCAGGCATTTCTTCTGATTCCTCCTCCAGTGGATCAGACTTCAGAGAATGACGAAGTTTCCACTCTTATTGCCAATATAGAATTAAATAGCCTCCAAACTAGACCTAGGCAAACTTTTCGGTCATCTCCTATAACCGCAATGTCGAATTTTTGCTGCAATTATTTACTCATTATATTTAACTATTTAAACTCGTCATTATTCAATTGTTCTGCAGACATAAGTGGCGCCATCTATGCAGTTCGGTCTGACCAAAATTGATTCATCCTGCAGTGCAATGGCTGGCTAGGGCTATTTTTAGAATTTATAGTAGTTTTATTTCCCAAAATGTACGTTTTATATGACATGGATGGCACTCTAGAAGCGGTTATAGGTGTAGTAAATTAGTGCAACAATTATTTCTCGCAGGAAAATTTGAGATCTATAAATAGGTTAAGTTCTAATTGTTTCTACTTGTCATTCATTTGTCATTTTAATACAGTAGTTTCAATTGGTCTGTAAATATTAGGCCTACATTCAATTTTTTTCTTCATAAGTGCCGATCTGATTAATGTGAAACATTGGCATAATGTGTAACATTCTTATGTATAAATTCCACAGAAATTTGAATGGTTCGATGGAATATTTGTGGCCTACTAAGTATTTTTCCCTTAGGGTTATTAATTATTATTCAATTCTTAGTTTTTCAAAATTTAAAAATGTTTCTTTCTCAGAAGTGGTCCAATCAATTGTGCCTCAAAAATATACAATGTCAAGCTAGATAGGCCTACTGACATGATAGCACCAAGTTCTCCACAGTTTGTGTTTTCGTTTCTCCTGTGAGTTTTTTTCCCAGTGCGGCAATATGTCCAGCATATTGAGTCTTTGCTTACGTTCATTAAATTATTTTGTAACTAAAAATTTGATTGACATTTGTTCCAAGCTCAATATAGCTTATGCTGCTATGATGAATGGATGTGAAATTAATGTTAGTGATGTCTAAATTATTTGCTTAAAAAAATGGAATGATTCCATCCATCTGGTGGTGGTATTTTCCATTTGTGAGGTCCTATGGTCCTATGCAGATGGCCATTAGCCCGTATGTACTCAGCTGTAGGCCTATTGCCCGCACATGTTTAATCAGATACTCAGGTAGACACCAAGCACACTTGAGGAGACCTATCCATTCCCGTAAAAAATCATACGCATCAACAAAAATGGTAAAAACGAATGCAGAACTGTCCAAAAAGCTAAAAACTAAATTATACGATCAATTTCAGTCTTTCATTAACATAGTCCAGATTGAATTGTACTAAGAAATAAACTGTTATCAATGCAATCACAATGAAGGAATGTCTTTAGAATAACACACACCACCTTGTCTTTGCTATTTATGTACGAACAATGTAAATGAAACTACAGTACTCAGACAAAGAACAATGAGGCACCAAGAGTAAAACCAAGTAACAATGGAAAATTTATGATTTAATAAACTGCCCTTGTTTTCAAATACAGATAGAATTTCTTGAAACTCTTTACAAATGGAACCTAGTTACAAAGTTTCATAGTTGAATGTATCAGGACCAACTTGAATGTGATCATAAATGGAATTACAAGCATCCTCTGCAGCTTGTGACACAAGATCGTTCATATAAACTAACTCATCGTCGTCTCTCGTATTCTGATCGGACGTATTCTCCATGATGGAAACCTCCAGACCGTTTGTCCACGAATCATGAATCTTTTGTAACTGAGACATACGAAAATCAAATACCTCGTCCGTGCATTCCGACAAGAGTTCAGCGATTTTTACCATGACTACCATCATCTTGTCATACTTTTCTTGTCGAGTCATCTCGTGTGACAGTCCGTCGTAAAATACACTTTCGACGTCATTGTTAAACTGTGCAGAGCTTGTAGTAGAGTGGGAACTGGGGTTGTTCTGGAACAGGTTATGTGACTGGAGGTAATACTCGGTAGTCCATCGTCGATCGCACAGACCCTGTGAGAACAGAGGTAAACCATCGCGTTTCCTAACCGCAAATATGTGTTGGCAAGGGAGTTGCATCCAAGATCTGAAATTACACCTGCATGTGACAGCCGAAACGTTTGATAAATTCTGTAACGGGAAAGTCACGGTATCAGCCAAGTTCAGTTGGGTCAGTACAAATGAGTAACTGAAATCAGTGAGATATTTCAGGTACTTGTACTCGGGGGAATCTTCCCTGTAGTGTGTCGCATTCTTTGGGCTTTTGAATATTGAAATGGCCGCTCGGTGATCTATTTCTTGCTCAGTAGCCGTGACAACATCTAAAAAGTATTCGATGAAATGTTCGAGCGCCATTGATTTTGTGAGATTCACTTTTATCTTACCAGCGATCAGTTCAAAGAGAATGTTTGATGCAGTTAAGAATTTTGACACACGCAGATTCGAACCAATCACCCAGTTCTTTCGATTTGGATGCCAATATCTATCGAAGTGTTCGCTCACATGGTGCGAGATCATGGTTTTAAATGTATGATACGCATGTTGGTAATCTTCTTCACTTGTAGCATTGACCATGCTCTGAAAATAGTCTAGAAAAAGATTGCGAGAACAACCGGCGGCAACGGACAGGCTTAACCCTTCTTTCCTCAGTTCGTCTAAAAAAGTTGTTGAAGAATGGAATGGATATATCAGCACTTTGACCCATGGTAAACACGCTTTCATTATGTCTCTATGTAACAAACAGTCTCGATCTGCAACAACACACTGAATTTTCACCGCCGCTTGATTTCTAGTCACAAAAGTATTCAGCATCCATCGCATGCTGTCCTTGTTTGAAAGCATGCTATCCTTCTCGTGCAGTAGACACACACCAACTATCTCACTCTTCCCGTGAGAATCCTGGACCAGAAACAGGTTGATCATGTAGTCGTTTTTATAAGATTTGTTCAGAGAACCGATCATGACGTACTCAGGAAAAGCTTTCAAGTTCATTTCCATGGACGGCGTTTGGAAGTAGATGCCGGATATTTCGTTGTTACTATTATGCAGAATACTAGGAGATGCATCTGAAACATCGAAGTAGTTGTAGAGATATTTGAATGTTTTGTTAGCTTTCAGATATTCTCCTTTCTCCCCCCCCCCCCCCCCTCATCAAGAATGACAGTTACTGATTCACTATACAGTAAACCCTCGTTAGTCCAAAAATGGAAGGGACCCCACATTTTTTTTGGACTTATAAAAATTAGGATCAACGAAAAAACTCTTTTTACACAAAAATCATCACTCTTCCCACTTAGAATTGAGTCAATTTTATATTGAGCACGAGGGAAAGCTATACGACCAGCCGATAATATGTAATAGCATGGTAACCGTTGCTGGTGCCTCACTGCATGATTGCGTTTACTCGGCTAGCTCCGATGACACGCGATCATCATATGACCCGCTTTCATTGGCACTTGGCTGTCCTGAGTCTGACGAGCGACCGTTCTGAACTCACCATAAATCTTGTGCTCATCAAGGTCAGACTACTCGGTCAGATGATACAAGCAAAGCTCGAGCGTGCTTCGGTTTATTATCAGGCGCCAAATAAAAAGGATGGAAATTGGGAAAATAGTGATCAACTAGAGGAATAGAGGACTCAAACTATTTCAAATTATCCAATCCGAAAACAGTGTTGAAGCAATTATTGTATGGTCGAAATATTGGTTTAAATTATGGTTTAGGTGGAATAGGATTAACCATAATAATTAGCACTGAATGCGGGGGGAAATGCTTATACCTTCAGCTGGGGACCAATTCCAAATTCAAAATATGTCAAGTTTCGAATTCACTGAGGTTGGATTAACAAGGTATAAAGACTTTACACAATATGTCAAATAGAAAAAACAACTTCTCACAAACATGACTTACTTTTTCGACACATCGCCAAAAAAGTGAACCTTTTCCAGAATCAACTTGAACTTGACAAACTCAGGTCATAGATTCAAGCCTCTTTAATAAACCGTCATATCATGCTGTTACTTACTATATTTGCTCTCCAAAAAAGTCGAAACTTCACCCTCCTTCGATTGTTGCGTATCTTTCAGCTTTTTCTTCATCGTGCACTCGAGGTTAGTGAGATCTTTGATCAAGACAACCTTGCCGGTGTCGTCTTGCAGCTTCTTCTGTATCTTCTTTTTCGCGACGTTCATCTCCATCAGCTCGATCGCCAGCCGCTTGCTCGTGTCGGGCAGTTTCCTGCTCTGCGGCAAGTGGTTGTAGAGCGTCTACACGTACAGAACAGAAAATACAGCATGCATAGAGACACGTAAACACAGCTTCTATTTTTCCTTTTCATAGCATTTAGAATTTGAAAAGTAGCACTTTGTTGCATCTACTATTTTGGAACATTGTGTTTAGTAGCACAACAATATTCTGTAGCCTCACAACAGTACGGTACCCTTGAAACAATTAGATTACGTACAATAGGTATAAAAGTGGAACACTCAAATAGATGTTTTTGGTAAAATGTGGTCCACCACCAGGTTAAACCTGCCCTAATCTGCTGCCTGCATTTGCAGATCGACTTTGGTTTTCAAAATTCCCTCACTGACTCCAACTGTTTACTTCCCAATTGATATATTCTGCAGAAAATAGCATCTATAACGCTATTATTACAAATGTAGCGTCTATATCGCCGATACATTCAAACAGCGGATTTAGGCTAGATGTTTGAAGCGCTTTGTCGTCTTTTCAAAACCACGATAGAACAACATCAAACATATTGAAACATGGAGAAGTATCAGAAAAACATGTGAAAAATCACTTTTACATTTCATCGCTTTTATAGCAACTGCTATTTATACATGTCTCTAAGCATGCAGAACTTTCTCGTAGGCCTACAGATTTTTCACTGGCAGTCCAGATGACTTTCAATTCTGTGGGCTCTACTATTTGGAAAACTACAATGAGTGTTTATTCAAGGGAGAAATCATAAAATTTCTGTAACCTTTGTAACTTGTTATGAGGCCGCAGGTGCTCAAGGCTTCAAGCCACTATTTCCACGGCCGTAAAGCGTGAGGTATCAATACAATTTTATTTTCAGCTGTATGAATAAATTAATATCAAGTAGGAACAGAAAAGTAGATTTGCAAGAAGAGCAGACAAAGGAAAGCAGAGAAAAAAGTATTTTCCCCCCCACAGTTGTTGAATTGTACTCCATCCCTTGACTTATTATAATCGTTTTTACAATTTGTTAAATGAGTTATATTATATATGCAGTAATCAATTCTTTGGGGTGGTAAGATCGCTCATGCGGTGCCCCGCTCAAATGATTTCACCTTGCCATCCTTTGCCTTAATTGGGAAAAAATGATTTTGTCAAGTTGTCATCTTACACCAAAAAAATCCAGCTCGTTAGTCGGCTTAATTTAGAATGTAAGGTTCACCCCAGTAAAGAATTTTTGTTAAAAACATCCATACATTTTACAGTCTTTGAATCAAAAGTTCAAACATTCGTGTTTGTGCGAATCTGAATAAATATTGAAAATTATTGAAAAAACAACAACAAAAGAACACATTCAAGATCTCAAAAGTGTGTTACAGAAATAGCGGTGTTCATGTTGAAATGAGTGGCGGGCTACTAAACGCACACCTAATCTGTCTACGGCGTATCACCCTCAGCACACCGTAATCCCCCCTCTCGAAGTGCTGCTTTTCTAGAACTGGCTAGTTTACCACGAATGCCGTTGAATGCTTTCTGTTCTTAAAAGACATTCATCCAAACTGACACGACTTTTAATTAGGTAACCTTGGCAAATAAATTCTATGCTGAATAATATTATTTTGGTGTTTTTATAGGGCCACATTCTATCAATTTGACTTGTAAAACATACCTTGGTAATAGGATGATTGTGGCTGTTCTTAAAACTTGAAACCACCAATTGTTTTCCATTTTCAGTGACTTTCAACGAAAGATGTGCTTCACAACCTGACTGGAAAGTTCTGTTGAAAAGTGAAATGATATATATTCAAGCATTATATTATGTTACGAGGCTAACAAAACATCAATAACCATACCTCATTACTTTAATTGATTATTGGCGAGATCACTGATAGTTAACTATACACTACAGTGAAACCTCTAGATGCATTGGTCCCGGAACCATCGTTTTCCTGCTTTCATCATTCATTTTTTCTCACCCCACTCCCATATAACCAATGTTAAATTTTCCTGCATCGATGGTTTTATTTTCCTGGTCCCTTGAAAAACGAAGGATAGAGCTTTCACTGTAGTTTGTAACCGAAGAGAGACAATTTAATGTTCGGCTTTACCTTGTTCACACAGAAAAACAAAATGTCGTTTGAATGGTTTTGGTAAAATTGAAAATTGTAAAATTGGATGGTTTTAGTAAAAAACAGACTTGAAGCAAGCGACGATCGGAGGGAAACTTCATGATACAGTAGCCTACTGAGTAATTCTCAATTCTGATGAAGAAACAAACATAATAATTTACCTGAATGAAAATTCATTCGGCAGTGGGGTTGGCTATGATGATGCGATTACTGACATCAAAACAGAACATCTGCATGAGAAGATTTACTACGTCAAAAATAGAAGAAAAGCATCAGTGCTTTCTTCAATATCCTAAAATTTAGGCCTAATCAGATGATAGTTAATCACTATTCATTAAGACATTTTTTATGAACCCTTGACCCTATTAATCGAAAACGAATTCTTCTCATAGGCCTAGGGGTTAACAGCGTTTTTTTTGCACCATTTTCAACTACCGATATTTGTGTTGCCATCACCAATTCCGAATATTCCAGTGAACTCAGCAAGGAGTAGGCTTATAAATTATAATAGATTAATAGGCCTACACTAATTTTCTATGAGCACAATATTTGACCATTTGTTAATTAAAAATGTATTGTACAGATAATATATTATATATAGGGGCTATAAACTTTATTTTGAAATTTACATCAATTCATTACATATGAACATACAAGTACCGTACTTTTACATCACAATTTGTATTTAGGCATATGATACCATAAATCTGAAGCCCTATACCGTAGGTCTATACCGGTACCGTCAGAAATAATAGGCCTACCAATCTTAAGCTAAGGGCGCTTAAAATCTGTGAAATGCAAAAATATCTCAGTTACAAAAACATTATCCACGGAGAAGTGTGCGACACCTCCACCCGTGAGCCGCTTCAATATTTTTGACCTGGGCCGATTGATGAGTGCCAGTCTGGCACTGACAGTGAAAATCTCCTACATAAATTGGCTGTTGGTCAGGTCGTTAAGCACCAGAAAGTGACACTAGAACTGGTAAGGTTCAGTTCGGGGAGTAAATATTCTGAGCTTCATCAAACGCAACATTTAAATGCAGTCATACTAACTTGAATGAATTTCAACTTGAATGGAACCCAGGGCTGCATTCAATTTCAGTGGGCCAAATTCTCAAATCAGCATAGCAAACCAATTTGTCCTAAAATTCAGTTGACCATCAAAATGTATAATTGTGGGACACAGTATGACAACAAACCGCCTACTGGTACGGTACTGTTGGTAAATCAAAGTATTTTGTTGATATTTGCTAGACTTCAAAAGTAGATAACGTTGACTTACGATTTTTTTCTCCTGCCACTCGACTTTGATATGAACTTTTTTCCTCCTAATACGCAAGCATATTTTATTTCAGAGTATTTCAGAGCTTCAGTTATATTAACAGCGTGCCTCCTCTTTAATTTCAATGCTCCCTCAATGGTTCTCGTTTGCCGCTTGTAAAACTTGACGTAATTTGCAGTAGAGTATTTATCCACTTTATCTTCCAGCTCTTCAAAACTGTTGAACCTCTCTCCGACTTTAAACGACAATGTTTCTAGGACCTGGCCCTCGGAACTGGTTAGCATGCTGACAGGTCCATAAACTAATCCAAGCATGGGGCCAAGAGGTAGCGCCACGGGTCTACAACTGGGTGCAGGTCGTAGATTGACGCTTCCTGCTGAAGCCAGTGTCAAGGACATTTTCAAAAAATCTAGGAACAATATTCATGAATTATTAGAATTAGTAACGTGGAGATATGGTAATAACCAAAGTCATTTTACGTTCAGAGTTGCTGTAACTTCCAGTTGCTGTAGAGAATAGGGGATTCTGAAAACACAACAGCATTAATCTGAATCTTATAGGAACACAAATGGAACATCTTGTACATAGAGATTTTTTCATTTTAATGCTGCTTAACGAGCTAGGTTACAGGGGTGCGAATGAGCGGGTAATAATGAAACGTTGAAGTGATGATAGGTGAAAGGACGTTAGGTGTGGGGTCAGGTTTGCAGTATGTACTGTACAGGGAGGGGAGGAGAGGGGGGGGAGGGCTGGAATAGATTTAGATTTTACGGTTCAAATCTTGCCCTATCTAATCCCGACTATTGCTTTTATAATGAAGCAACAACACCAATGGCCTAACTATCACCTACCATCATCTATCATGATCCCAGCTTACACATCGGCTAGGCTTACCGTACGATAAATCTATCCCATTTTATCAAGGGTTGAACAATAGTAGCTTTGTTAGGTTTAGTTTCCTGTATTGGTACGACAAATGTAGTTGGTGATATAGGCCTAGCGGTCGTTAGCATACATCTATTTTGGTAAATATGCCTCATATGTAACTCAGCAGTTTTAGGGTTATGTGAGGTACAGAGAAAACCTTATACTAAGGATAAGGTTTTCTCCGTAAAATTAGTCGTTATTCGTTTGACAAAATCCTTAGGCCTGGCCTACCCTACCTAAAATACTAAAAATCACATGAGAATTAACAGAAACATGAAATCACATAATCCACAATTAGGCAGAACAATGGTAGGCCTACATATAGCCTATGGCATATTTACTATCTATTTATAAGGCACATTACAGACAAGGAGTGTCCAAAATTGGCTAAATTGATTATCCAGTAAAATTTACATTATTAGCCTTTAGAAAAAGACCATAGGCCTAGTCATTGAGTTTATAGTGTTATAAACTCAATGCCATAGTGAATGAAGTCACGGAGTACCAAATCATCGTTCATAACTTAGGCTATTACAAGACCCTACGCTAGTGCTAACCCTAACCATTGAGTATATATAGTGTTCCCTGACGCAGTCAAATCAATTAATGATTTAGAAATCCAATAATGTAGGTTAGGGTTGATAGGGTGAAGTCTATTTTTTCAAGTTTGAATGAAATATAAATAAATCATCATTCAGATCTCCGTGGCTTCAAGATACCAAACATAGTTAGGTCACTCTATGGTCAGGCCATCTGTGGTTAGGCCAACACTTCATGAGGATTTGCATGAAAACTGACATAAGGCCTTAGGACTAGGCCTATTTTATTAGGTAAAGGCCCACGACCTTTGGGGCCTACTTAAGGAACTCACTAGGGCCTACTGTGTTTTTATCGAATTCGTTTGTTCCGTTGACATTAATACCTAGATTAGGCCTACCTACCACAGAACTTATACCTCCAAGTTTACTTTTAGTTTAGTTACTTTAAAAAGATTAACTTTGTGTCACAATGTACAAATAGCTACGAAACAGCCGCCATAATGAAATCTCTATCGGCACTTGATGCAACTAGAAGACGGCGTTTTGGCTCTATCCTTGCACTGGCCGTGTTTGAATGTTTCCAACTCCAAAAATCTTCACCAACCAAACCCATAACCTAAAATTATTTCCTGAGAATGGCGGCTTGTAAAGTGCTCGGCACAATCTCGTCTTTATGTCGTTCATCAGCCAATAAACATATATTGTCGTGTATCAATTTCACAACAGGTATTAACGTTAAAGGCCTAGTACAGTACACACCTCGTGTAGTTCAAACTCAAACTGCCGGACTCCGCACAAATGCCGGCGCATCATGGAACATTCCTCATCAGAGACAAGTGATTCCAGATCAAGAAGAAGTTCAAGAAACTTCAAATGAAGATAATCAAATCACTCGAAAAATCATCTCCACAGTAAATGAACAGATATTGCAGAAAAGTCATGGCAGATTGTTTGCAGTTGTTCATATTTGTGGAAAACAATTCAAGGTTACCAACGAAGATATAATTGTAATTGAAGGATATTGGCCGCCTCAAATCGGTGACAAAATCAATCTCGAAAAGGTTTTGCTTGCAGGAGGGTCAGATTTTACTCTAGTTGGAAGGCCAATATTATCTCGGGAATTAGTTACGGTTGAAGCAACAGTTATAGAAAAGACATTATCTCATACGAAGACACACTTCAGAAAAAAACGTAGGAAGCAATACATGAGAATCAACTTCCATCGTTCACCATTTACGATGCTTAGAATAAACTCAATTGACATTCGGAGTCAAGTGAACGAGAAGAAAGATGTTGAGGGTGTAGATGGCAGAATATTCTAAAATATGATGCCAACATCATAGTTTAAAGCTTAGTTAGACTTATCGACTATTTATCTTCTTTTCCCCATGTTAAAATAATGGCCGTGATTTAATGTTCATGTTGCCATATCTGTGCTAGCATTGACGAGGAATGAATTGTCACATCTTTGTTGTAATATCAACATGTATACAACACTTGCCAAAGATAGTAGGCCTACAAATCCACATAAGCTAGACCTAAAATGATGAAACATTATAGGAAATCTAGGAAGGTCTGAAGTTGTGACAAAATGTTGACGCATAATATGATGTACTGGTATGTAATTCATAAAAAACAATTTTATTATTAAAATTTAAATGCTTGCAAAACATTTGCGTGTATTATATGTTGCTAGTACTTATTACTTTCTTAATCCAGTTTCCAGTTTTGAGAGTTTCCAGATAATTATTTTAAGAAAATACAATCTTTTAATTCGAATTAGGCGTACCCATTATAATTACATTGAATGTCGACTACAGGCTTTTGCTTTCAAATACAGTGAAACCTTCATGCATCATTCCCAGATTCATCGTTTTTCTGCTTGTATCATTCATTTTCTCTTACCCCACTCCCATAAAATCAATGTTGAATTTTGCTGGGTGGACGGTTTTATCTTCTTAGTCCCTTGAAAAACGATGAATAGAGGTTTCACTGTAGATTGTTGAAACTTGAAAGGACTGTCACACTTCTCTACTGATCAAATCGACAACAGGATAACATTTTCACAATACATACCGGTAATTGAAAAACAATCGTAAAGCTATGAATAAATTCATGAATAATTTTGAATTTTCAAGATTCATCAGAGCGCATCTCTATTGAAAGGTAAAAGTTGACTTACGGCATTGGGAAGAGAGGGAATCAGGAAATGAAACAAATCTGGCCACTAATATAGTGGTGTTAAGTAAGCAGATTCGAAGTATGCGGTGAGAAAGATTTTTATCGCCGGTGGAAAAGCTTGTAATAGAGGTACGACGCGGCCTGGGTAGTTTTCAGAAAGCTTCGAGAGACTCTGAGCAAAGTATATTCGTAAGTCGGGTATTCCTGTAAAAAAAATTACCGGCATAAGTATGAATAGCAATGGTGACAATTACCAACAACTATGTAGGTTAAATTTGGGAGATATGAAAGAGCAAATGATAGATGAATGATGTTTACAGAAGTCTTGGCTGACTTGAGCCAAATGGGTAGGTTAGGTAGCTAGTAGCTACAAGGATATTTAATCATTCATGTACTCAGTGGAAGCTACCAACTACTCTGGACAGCCTGAAAGAAAATACAGTAGTTTCAAAATAATTATTCGAAATGACTGCCGTCTTTCACTGTTGTGTCTATACTGCAATATTGATGATCAATTGAGAGTTAAGCTGTAGACTTTAAAAAAAAGATTCAAGTGTACTCCTACATTGTTACAAAATCATTCAAGATTTGTTCATAAGTAGATGAGCCAAAAATGTACTTCTTTAGCAGTATTAAATCTGATAATTTTTAGGTATTTTTTACTAATTTGAATGTTGATACAGTTACCCATAATGTTTTACAGGTATTTTGTATCATCAAAAAATCTGATATTTGGTCAATTCTCAGTTGAAGGTAAGTAATTTGGTTCTGATAACATGAGAAGGCAAGTTCTTACCACTAATAGGGTCGTGCTGCTTCTCTTTGGCGAACTGTAACGGGGAGTATTCTGCACGGTATTGGACGTTATCCTCGATGTCGACAAACTCATCGTCGGGACTCGTACTTTCGTCTGTTTTCATTTCCATCAAACAAATGAGCGTTTGAAACAATCCAGACCTGAGATTAGAACAAAAACTTTCCTATTACAAAAGTATCCTTGTACACCTACATTACATATGTTCATGCTATTCTAAAACTTGGTTCAATACTAGACAAATGCAGAATATACGTGTTTCATGAGGGAGATATTATAGGCCTACTTATTGTTTTTGAAATTACAATAGAAACTCTTCAATAAGTTTCTTGCTTCTTACAATTATACCTAAATTACAATTACAATTTAAATTACAATTTAGTGGGTTTTATATTTTGATCACATCCATATGCTCTCCATGTTGAATACTACGGTAGTTTCATTAGTGACGTTTTCCCTTCAAGTTTAATAACCTTTTTTAGTTTGGTTCCCTGAAAAATGTACTAATGAGGTTCCACTGTAGGTGTAGGCCTATTTGTATTTATTGCCGTTTCTTATAAAGCACAACTCGGAAATTGTATAAATATTGTCAGGTATAATTAAAATGCGGAGAATGGGAAAGGAGAGAATACCGAGAGCAATGTTTGAGACAGCAGAAAACAATGGAGCTAAGAGAAGAGTTGGAAGACCAAGAGAAAGGTGGCAGGAGGGAGTCAAGTTCGGGTTAGTCAACCGAGGAGAAAAATGGGAAGAAGTGGAAGACGAGAGATGGTGGAAGAATAGAGAACGATGGAGGGAACTCGTAGGAAGAGAAGAAGAAACAGAGGATAGGCCTAGCAGTAGTGAAGAAGAGGAGGAAGAAGTCGGAACTGGCAGGAACCGATTGATATGAGAAGTCTGCCCTAGAAAAACTGGTGGAAACACCCCTGGCCCAATTTAATTGGTTATCTGGGTTTGAGATATATATATATATTCTTGATAGCATGCTCAATGATTAACAGTATTCTTTGTCAGTTAGATTCAATAGAACAGTTACAAATGATTTTGTAATTTGAATAGCTTCAAAATGTATCATTTCACTAATTTGTCAAGGGAATGAATTTATCAAATATACCAGTAGGGTAGTATGGCAAATATGAAGAAAAGAATGCTGTTGTGCATCACTGTATCGTATACTATATCTTCATGCTGAAATCATTTAGAAAAAAATCTAAAAAATCAAGAGCTTTCTCTATCACTATTTGAGTAGAAATCTATAAAATATTCAATTAAAAGTCAAAATTTGAATAAATATTTTTGTATTAATTTTTTAATTTTTGGTTGATCATCAATTAGCAATCCAATAAATTTTTATAGTCTTTGTTGATACATTTACAAAGTTGGGAGTTGGGTTTTTGGGTCTGATTATTCAAACCGTCTATAGGGCAGAAGATTCAACTGCAGGAATGGTTCGAAAGAAATTGAATCTAGAAAACTTTTACATGAGTTCGAGTCTGATAACTCAAGTCAAATGGACCATGTTAGATAATTTGACGGTTTGTGCATGTCAAGTTTCATCACAATTTGTTTTTCATTTCAACTGTGGAACGCGAAACAAACGGGTTTGTTTTTTCAAGTACCGTTAGGCAGTGGGCCTACAGTAAAACTGAGTCTTCGCTTACGTCCATCTAAATGTATTTTTTAATTATTCACTTTATAGTGAGACAGTAAGCACAAGACTAACTGACAACAATAAGTAAGAAACACTACATTATGCAGAAAATTAATTATTTTCTCTGGTCTGATTTGAAAGACAAGTACCTACAAGATTGATCTGGATTCTAGATTGAGATTGACTAGACTGATGCAGCAAAATGATTGGGACCATGTTGGTTCATCATTCTGGGCTGATTTTCTTTATCTCTCATATTCAAAGGCCATCACCAGTTTTTACTTGTTACTCTTGAAATTATCAAAGAATATAAGATGTTATACTGTGATTTTACAAAGCAACAGAATAGGTCTGTTAATATCTGGAGATAGGGTAAGTTCCATACCAAAGGTGCGCGTACGGCTGCGTCATGAACTCCTTCGCTTCGCAGAGTATCTTGGTGATGCCAACAGTTGCTATTCTTTTCTCGATTGGCTGCGAGATCTTCTGAATGTTTGGATTAATCAGTCGTTCTACTACCATGCCAAACATCCTAAGGATAAAAACATATGGTAACCAATTAATGAATATATAGAGAGCTGTTCAACTGTTGTGAACTAATGAAATGATTTGAAATATGCCATCACGTGCTTTTTCATGACAGTGAATGTTCTTACCATACCCAAATGAGAACATATACTTGAGAAATATATATATATATATATATATATATATAGTTTCCAGTTGTTAAATTATCACATACAATAATGCGTAAATGTATATTCGAAACATTCATAGTAAAGAAAGAGGAAAGATTGCAGATAATGCTGTTTGATTTTGAGCAAGTATATTAATTAGCTGTGTGTAGAGCTTGATCAGTGAAACATTCATTGAATGTTCATCATCATTGAAAGCAATGAGTGAGGCTGGTAGTGGGCGTCATTACTCAAGAATGTATCAACATTCCTGTGACATTCCTTATCTTGAAAAAATGAGAATTCATTTCCAAAAAGAATTCAAGATGGGCCCACGTCTTTTCTCCAAAAAAAGTAAAGATTTAAATTTTTACCCCAGCAAAGACAAATTTCACTGTTGTTATGTTTGTTATGCCCTTTGCAATTCCTAACAATGGGTTTTCCATTTCTATTACTGTTTTCTCTCTAATTAATTATTCTACTTTTCACCAGGGGACATCATAAAAATGTTATTACCCGTAGTTGCAAAATTGCAAAAATAAATGTCTAGGAGTAGGGGTAGATGCCACCTTGAGAAATAAAGGCTTTGACCTTTCTTCAGAATCGTTTCTCCAAAGACGAGAGTATAGTTGTGTTGGCAACCATATGTTTGTCTCCCGGATGCCACCTTGATTCCCCCAAGTCAGTGCCTTCTAAATTATTTTCCGAAATGTCCACCCCTGATAGAGCGCTACCACGCTTGCCCCAGTCGATCTTCCAACCTCCCCGTGAGAGGTCGTGTGGTGGCAAGATAGGCCTTGTGCCTATTTTTTTTTTTTTTTTTTTTTAATAACATCGAAACTTGATACAAAATCATTGTTCCCCAATTAAGGCTATGGATGAAAGATAGGATCGTTTGGACGGGGCACCACAAGGGCGATCTTACCACCCCATTTTGATTATTTAAAACTAATGGTCTTCAACACCAGGACTGCGCTGTCTGTGACCATAATTTTTCGCAGTAGATAAAAGTCTTTCAGTATAAACACACGAATGTTGATATCTTCCACTTTGAACTAAGTCTCTTGGGCAATGATTAATTACTTCTTTCCCTTGACAGCAGATGTAAAATTGATCATTATACAAAAAGCACAAATTAAATTAGTGATAGGCCTATAATGTTATAATTAGGCCTATCGCTCTACTAATTAATGGTCGTGGCCAATTAGTACTTCATCCAAGCATTTGCTTCGAGGACTGTGGGAAACCACGAAAAACCACGTCAGGATGGATAAAAAAAGGTGTTTGTTGGTCTTGAGCTTTTTCTTCCAACTTCTTCTCTTCTTTTCTTCTCTTCTTGTTGTGTTTGATATATATGTTTTTTTTCTTCTTCTTACTTCTTTTTTCTTTCTCTTTTTTTCTCTCTTTCTCTTTTTTTCCCCTCTCTTTTCCTTTATTCATTCATTCATTTCTTCTCCTCATTCCATTTCATTTTTTTTACTGAAATGAATTTGTATTGCATTTTCGAGGGAATCAATAAAGGATCATTCAAGTTATCAATTCGAGTTGTTAATTATATCAAGTTATTAATATTTGACGTGACTCACATAGGTTGTAGACTGTCGACCATCGTGATGACGTCAGAAGCGCCGTACTTGATGGCGTAGAGCGAGAGAAACACGACGAAACCGTGCTCAAACCGCACAGTCTTGGACGAAGTCATTCGTTGGAAGAGCAGCACGAAGATCTGTTTTATTAGAGGTGCAAGCACATCACTGAAACAATATAAAAATTCTCCATTTCAACTAACCGTTCTACTCTCAGACAAAAAAGTGGCTCTATACACCCCTATCTGTGGGAGACCTGCATAATTTTAAATGACAACCACTGTTAGTTTTAGGTTGGATCAGTTTAGGTTAGGTTGCTTAGGTTAGATTAGTTGGATCAATTGAGGTTACGACCAAACAAAAACGACTGTATGTGTTACAGCATGGGATCACTGCCCTGTAACAACGTAAGATATACCGTAAGCTATATGTGGTAGAAAATACAAAATAGAAACATAATTGAAGGCTAGTGATAGACCCACCCATTTATTTCACAAGATGAAACATCCCAACAATTGGGCTGTCTATCACGTAGGATGTTGAAATGACTAATCAGGGCATTTGTAAATGGCCACATACTGCAGTAGATCTAGGTAATCGACTGACAAGTTCTGTCAATTGGCCTATTATACGTTTTTCGTTGGTCGTTAATTCCAATTGTCCTCATTGTCTTATATTACTTGTTACTGGTACAGTAGTTATTACTTATTACTAAGAAAAAGCAGCGTAAGATGGGCAAGACATTTACAGTGAAATCGTAATGCATCGTTCCTGGATCTGTAGTTTTCCTTCTTGCATCATTTATTTTTCTCACCCCACTACGATATAAATAGTCAATGTTAAGTTTTCTGGATGGATGGTTTTATTTTCCTGGTCCCTTGAAAAACGATCGATAGAGAGGTTTCACTGTATATGAAATTTTATAGGAATCTGTTTACCAAGGATTTGAAAGCATTCACCCGAGTATCCTGAAACTCGTTGAGCATGTTCGTCACTGTTTTCATTGGATATTTAATTTTTTTTTAGATATAAGGTAATTACATTTTTGTTATTATTTCGAATTTTTTTCATGGGCATTTTCGAAATTTCATTCACAGTCTTGAAGTCTATCCGACAGATTCTCAGTTGTCACCCAAACTCAAACCGATATACCTTAAATATAAGTAGAAATGCCTAAAAGATTTATGTGAATTGATTCATCCTTATGATCTGTGGAGCGCACACAAAAATGAAAAACAAACAGAGGAAAGTCCATTTTCCATTATTTGGAAACAGATATATGTCTGCATTTTTTGCAAAAAAAGGCCAACTCTAACCATTTAGTGTAGGCTCAAACAAACACGTTAGTGACAGCTAGAATACGTTTGAAGTTGAAAGGTGCTTACGGTTGAAAATTCTCGATGATACAGTTGAGAAGGCAGAAGCCTTCTTGGTCATAAGTCTTAGATGCAATTAGTTTCTGCCAAACCCCCAGCAGCCCACTCTGGAAACAAAGAAACATATAACAGTAAGAGATATCAGAAATATATTACAGTGAAATCACATCGATGCATCCTTTTCGGAATCATCGTTTTACAGCTGCAATAATTCATTTCGTCTCTAGCTACTTCCATATGACCAATGTTGAAATTTCCAGTATGGATGGTTCATTTTTCCTGGTCTACTGGCATATAGCCTACTGGAATAGCCTACTGCACATTGTTTTCACTTTACAAACAACATTCAAGTTTTGACATACAGGCACTGGGGCCTTATTCTCGGATTGCACGAAATGAGAGATAAATTATTCGGGTGAGATTTTGGATATTTCGCGGAAAATGGCTGACGGCTATTCCCAAGGTAATTAAGAATAATTGATTGATTAATTAATTAAGAATAATTTATACTTCACCCCATCTCACTTGAAAACCACACTATAGTAGCGTATTATATGACGAATTAAATGTAAAAATGAGTTGTGAGATGAGAGTTGAGGCTCTGGAAGAGATTTGTTTGAGCCTACAAGTCTGAATGACTTTGAAACATTCACATTCTTTCACAGTCCTTTGATGATCATTTGATACCCCTAAAAATCACACTGCATACAGGATAATCCTACAAACTCACCACTTTCTGGGTGGCCACTATCTGTTTGCCTCCGTTGCGAACGAATGCTTGTAACAGTCGAGAGAGGGGGTGAATGTTGCCCGGCCGATCCCACAGGACAGGTGCGAGAAGACACGGGAACAGCACCATGTACGGTTCCGGTACTGCGCCTTCCGTGTGCTGTTCCAGCAGCAGGGACAACAGCTGGAAGATGTACGGGATGAATTCTGGAATCGAAAAAAGAGAAATTTTCTGAATATTGTCGTTAAGACATGTAAACCTTCAACCTATCACTCAACTTGTAAATTGTAAATTACTGGGGTCTGGAAATGCAGGTCAAAGAATATTGTTGGGGAATATAGAATACTGTACAGTACTCTACAAATTCTGATACCTAGTATAGCTTTAATGGTTGTATTTATATTTCAATTTGTTTATTTCAAGGTAAAGAAACAAACAAGTCAATGCTATAATGTATATCATAAGAACAGTTATAAGACCAACAAACTTATTATGGCTTGCTTTGATGAATAATCAGTCACCTACAATCTCGTAATGTACTTGCTGTTTCTGATCGTAATTCCCCAGTGGCTGGAATATCTCCAGACAATGCCTTGCTTCGTAAACTAAATTACCTTGGCATAAATCGTAGCGTGTTCAAGATTAAAACTAAGCAATGTTTCTGGTAGCACACTTTTATAATTCAGATAAGTACAGAGCATTTAAAATTTGCCCCCTCAACAATTGCTTTAGCATCCATGAAATGACAATGTAGGCCCAAGGTTGATACTCATTATTGTATTTTACAATTGACCAGTAACATCATTCTTTTGTTGCAAGGCTATAATATTGATTGACGATGATTGTTATTTCTTCATATTAGGAATAATGTATTATAAATTGAAAATAAACCTGAATACACCTATAGATTTCATAAGAAGTTTGAGCAACTTTCGTAATAAGTTGATAACGAATCAAAATCATATTCCATGTCTCTTGGGACGAATGTACTGTTTCAGTTTGAACTTATTGCGTTAAGTAGGGACGGTGTGGCCTTGAAATTACCTTGAACATCCTGCTGGAGAATCTCCTGGAATAACGGGAATAAAGCTTGTTCCATGGAAGATAACGCTTCAGGTTTCGAGTCACACACAATCCTGGAACACACAATTTATCAATTACAACCCGCAAAGTTTGGCCTCAAATAGCAATTCAATAGGTTTCAACAGTAAAAATTAAATTGTTGGTAATGAACAAAAAATATACTCGAGGTGGAAGGCCTTGAAAACGAGTGCACGCAATGTCAACAATTGCCATTTTAAAAATATTTCTCATTGTTGGTAGCTTTTTCCATTTCAATGCGTTTTATTACGTTTAGAATTGAGCTTTGTCTCGCGATTAAAACAACGAAGAATAGGCCAAATAGCATCTAGACAAGATAAAAAAACAGAAAAACCCAGAAAACCTTTCCAAACACCAAGATTTTAGATTCTGTTTCAAGTAGGGGCCTATTTTAAATTTAACGAGTATTTCAAATCGGGTACGTGTTGTAACGGGTGTGCTTACGAACTGCTGTGGGACGCAAAAATCACAATCTGCAGCAGATCAAAAAAGCTGCCAAAGAATTCACCGAAGTGCCACTTGCTCAAAGGGGAGACTGAACATTTAGACCGGGTAGTGCTTGAAGTGCCACTCACTTGATGGAGAGACTGAACGTCTCGAACAGGTAGTGATTGAAGTGAGGTTTACTCGGATTCTTGGCAGCCGCAGTCACGAGCTCCACCAGCTTGGGCATGATGTCCGCTAAGAACGGCATGACGTGCTCGCGCAGCGTCGAGAACGAACGCATCACGGCTTTCATCACATACTCGTTCTCCTGCGACCCGGCCAAGGTCAGCGTGTTGAACAGGCCGGTCAGGAGGTCACTGGCCAAGGGGGCAAGATCACCACCTTTCACTCTGGAACAACATACATACATTCGTCAATTATTACCGGTATTTGCCCAACGACCCCAACAAGTAACAACAAGGTAATTTGGTAGAACTGGTACGAATGAGCAAGTACTACAGAGAACCCACATTAATTCAAAATAAGGGAGTACCAACAAAAATTTTGAATTAAAAAAAATTGAACTCACAAAAAAAAAATGTTAAAATAAAATGTTAAAAAGTTGAATTGCAATCTTATTGAACAGAGTTAGCTTCGAATTATGACAAATTTCGGATAAGCCGAGTTCAAATTAACGAGGATTCACTGTAGATGGATTGCTTACAAATACCCGGCCCTGCCTTATACCTATACAATCTCGAACGAGCGTCCGACATCATTTTTGAACAAAAGGAACAAATACAGTATGACGGCAGGAAGCTACAAAGGGCACTAGCTACAAAGCCCACTTAAGGGCAATAGTGGAACATACCTTAGGGTGTTGTCGGCGTTCCTCAATGAGAGGATCTTCTCGATGGCGCAGGCGGCATACGTGTGTAGGACGCACACGTTGGAGCCAAGATGGCGCACCAGCTGCGGCATTGAGCCAAACACCATCTCGATGGGGAGGATGGAGCGGAAGATCATCATGTACTTGATGGCATCTGCCTTCATCACCGGTATATTGTTCACTAGAACAAAGAACAAGACACTACATTCTGCAATCATCACTCGGCGGCATCACTTACTGACGGGGAAAAATGACGATTTATTAATTTATTAGAGCACGTTATAAGTGATGTGGGGCCCAAGGTAACTTATCTTTCAATTTTGCTTTATTTGTATCCACAAAAGAAGGTTTTGATCAACCGCCCACCATCTCCCGCACCTCTTTTGCACGGGTGGTTTGCTCCTTCATTTTCCATGAATATGGTTCAATTTTCCATTGCAGTTATTTACTTATTTTAGTTATTTATACTGAGTTAACAATCCAGTGTAATGATAACTAAGATCTGTTGGCACTGGATCAATGAGATGATAATGCGATGAAGGTTTTTTAGGTAGTTGGAAGTAAGTGAATCAATGACCTGTATTGTAGGAACCTTCCTGGCATTTTACCTAGGTTACGGAGGGAAACTACGGAACACCTAGCAGTAAAGGACGGTGGCACGAAGCGATCTGAGGCCTGATCCACCCTCACTCTCCGAGTACATGAAGTAAGTGCATCACCACTAAGCAACCAGTGCTCGTAGTTAATCACTATCACTACATATTATATACACATATATACATATAAATATATAACCTATATTATAGGACTATATATATATTTCTAGATAGGGAGAGAGAGAGAGAACACTACTTACGATCAGGTTTGGCCAGCTCAGGCAGGACATGCAGTGTGGCAAATTCAACAAGATTGACGAGGTCAGAAGTCTTGGTGATGCCGTGCTTCTCTGTCTGACCCTTGATGGTTGACGAGGTGACGAGGTATACGGCTGCGTCCTTGCATCGCCAGTTGACGGCTGGGTTTTCGGCATACTTCGCCAACATCGCCTGCAACAAAATCAATGTCTCATTAACTAGACGATTTCTAATGAACGTAAAAATGAGTTTTACATTTTTTCGAAGTGGATCAAAGGTTACTAGAATGGTTCAGAAGGTGGTCTTGATCGGAGAAAATCGCGTTCATCGCCAATTGGTCGTGGCGTGGCTGGTGACAAGGAGCAGCGCACCAACGAAAGTAAATGGAAGTATTCATTTACTATTCAGTCTGGATATCATTCACGTAGAGTAGAAGGTTGGAGGAGTGATGGTGAATACTAAATATGTTTGTGTAAGGTACTACAGTAGAACCCCTGTTATAAGTTTCTCGTTCATACATTTATTAGTTTCATTTTTTGATCCAACCTGTATGCTTCACATGTTGTATAGTTTCATCAACAAGTTTTTCAAGTTAATATATTTTTCCAGTTTGGTCCCCTGACAAACGTATACAAGAGGTTCCACTGGAGCAAGTAGCGGTCAAGGAGTGGGAGTGGTGGTTGTTTCATCATGACGTTGATGGTGGCGAGCTACCTGGTTGCTCGGAAGTACCCGACCAAACGAACTTGACTGAGGCCACCATCTACTATAGACAAAAGATATGTCCAAGACATGTCACGCAATGTTAAATTGAAAATGACCCACACTGTACACTCACCTGTGTCTTCCACCCACCACTCTCTTCTGATCCCTGCATCTGTAACACTTGTGGTACCAGTGCAGTTTGCTAACGTGAAGGCAAACAGAAAGGTGCTACAGACATGCTGGATTGTGCTGCTGCCCAGTAGTCACCAGCGGACGTTCCTACAGTGCCGTCCATAGGTACTAATTGCAGACTTAGGCGAGGGAAATGGAGGTGTGGATGAGGATTTATTCTTGTTCAGCCATAAACGTGAACTGTCTTGGTGGAATATCTATTGTCTATGCTTTCAACTTGATTCAAACATACAAAAAACATTGCAGGGATTTCAAATGTCTGTTTTATAATTCTACAAAATTCTCAGTTTTTTGAGGTTGAACTGTGAGACAGTGAGATAATGTACCGATGGTGAGCATCGCTCTGACGTACCTGAACGTACTGGCCGAAGATCTCCATCATCTTGTGTTGGAACAGGTCGGAGAGCGTGCGGACAAGGTCGCAAGCCGCGCGGCGCCGCGTACCGATGTCGGAGCCCTCTATGTCACGTCGAATGTACTCCTCGGGGTTGTCTTCAAACAGCTCCTCGTCTACGGCTGAACAGAAAACAAGCGATGGCGTTGGCAATTCGATCTCACTGTGAAAACTAGCCAATTCAGATCATAAATGATTAGGCCTAGATAAATAGTTGTTTTAAGAATAATTCTAGACCTTCAAGTAGAGTAACTTACTGCACGTTTTGCATAGACTAGAGAACATTGTACAGTAGGCTTATACTTTTGTTGATTCGGACTCGAATAATTCGAAATTTGACGTAGTCTTAAGGTTTCGTAGGTTTTTGACCCCAGGTATGTTGTTAAATATTGTTGAATACTTCGATAATTAGAAATTCGTATAATTAATAATTTGAACTCTTTTTGTCCCACAACCACTAATTTATTACTGATGAGTCGTTGTTTAATTCAAATTTTTTTTTTTGATACCTACGAAATAAATGCTGTTTTCACCAACTTTCAAGTATTTTTCTTTATCTTTGCCATGAGATACGATTATCTTCAAGATAATTTACTCTTTCAAAAAGAGAAAGAACCATTGTTATCGCTTGCAAGCTGTGTGTCGAGTGTGAACATATATAGTGTTATATATATAGTGAAACCTCTATGCATCTGTCCATCGTTTTCCCGCTTGTATCATTCACTTTTTCTCGCCTCACTCCCATATAATCAATGTTCAATTTTCCTGGATGGATGGTTTTATTTTCCTGGTCCCTTGAAAAACGATAGATAGAGGTTTCACTCTATAGGCCTACATATTACATTTACATATACACTGCACCTCAAATATAGGATGTTGAAATATCAATTCGATATTCGATTCCTTTCCCCCACTATATGACGACCGATATTAGTTACATCATCGATAATATTGTTTTTCGCTTGTATGTATTTTGCGACCCATTCAAGTTGCATTATGCCCCGTTAATTTCAAATCTGTTGATACTTCACTTACTCATTTTGATTACATGATGGTACTACTAGTCTATTATGCTCAATTTCTATAGAACAATCGCTAGCTTACTGTGTTTGGAGCAAGCAGAAACAAGAGCTTTTGCCAAGGGCCATTGAATCATTGCATTCACATTATTTTGCTTCAACCTCGAAATCATTGCGTTGGCATCTTTACAGGCCATGTTTGTTGAGCCATGGACTATGGTATATAAATTAAAAATACTCATTTTCATACTTGTTTAATACTTCAATGCATTGCTTATTATTTATCCCTACAGAAATTACAAATTGAAATGTGGACCAACTTTGGATTCAATGTGCACCAAACTTGTAAGACATTGTTGATGAGGCAAGTTTATTCATTTCAACATTCTGACAGGTCCTAGGCCTGCCCGAGCCTGACTAATTTGCAAGCCCACTTGAATAGTACTGTATATGCATGTTTATGTGAAAGGTGCTTAGAAGAACGCAAACAAATTATTTCCACCAACTGAAAAATAATTGTCAAAAACTGAGGGGAGGCATAGGGAAATGAGTCTACCAAGCTCATGAAGGAATTCCAACAGATTTTTTTTTCTGGCAGGGCAGGAAATATTCAAATATTTGAAAAACGATATTTTCGGTATTATCGATAAGATAAAGGGAAAAAGATTATCGACATTGAGATCAATATCTCTCTAATTCCAAGTGTTTTGACATTTGAGCATGCACTACCCATCCTGATGACATTTTTGTCGTAATTTTTTTCATTTTTTTCTGTAATTCCAAACTATTCAATTCAAAATGTCGTTATTATACTACCTTGAGTTTCAAATTAACAAGATTTCACTGTATATATCATTTTGTAAATTCCCTTTTCTATTATACTGAAGGTCTACTGACTTACTTCTAAATTCGAGATTGGGGATGACAACCTTCTCGCAGATGCTGCCGAGTATCACGGGGTCCTCGAACAAGTGTTTACACTTCGAGTTGTCCGCCACCTTGACCAAGAACTGCAGCGCGTTGCTTACCAACTGCAAAACACAAAACAAACAACATTAGCAAGTGTCTAGATTTTGAGCTGCCTGCGACGCTTGACCACAAATTGGTTAACCAAAGTGCTTGTGGGATCAGGATGACATCAGAAGACCGATTTCTAGGCACAAGTTTTCTTTAATTCACAGTCTTGTCAAATTAAAATAATTATTACTTGCTCAACAACCCTATCAACAGCTAAGTTATTTGAGCGTAAGAATGAGATGATAATGAAATTTGAAGTAATGATGAGTGAAAGGACATTTAAAAAACATTTATGCACGACTTGAACCCACGTGCAACGGTGGTGTGTTGGTTGACTGAGCTTCGGAGGGCGGCCTGGATGAAATGATCGAAACCGGATTTTTTAAAATGAAATTATAACTTTTACCGACTGAAATTTGTTCAATTTGGATACTGTAACCTTTGCCATGGGAAGAAAATACAAGGAAGAAACCGTTGGTAAGTGCCTCAATGATCATACATGGCTTCATACTCGGCCGGCTATCGATGCAAGATCATTGTGTGACGTGCTTCTATCGCTCCCTTGTCAAGTTCAGACCACACAGTGAATTCAAGCAACTTAGTCGATTGACTTCAGTTATCATTTCATCAGTTATTAGTTGCAGTTGTCAGCAGCTAACATACTAACGCAGCTGGCTACGTTCAATTGCCTGGCATTATTCAGATTCTTATTGAATATTTTTTTTATAATCTATATATATTTTTTAACCGGTTCAACACCACATAAATTGATTTTTTTATTGGATGTTCAAGTTGCTAAATATACTATCTGTATATTCATGTCTATCTCAACCCAAGTTTAGGCATACACTCATTATTTGGTGAGCCGTTGCAACTACTCACGTCGTCGTTCTTGGGCTGTTGACCGGTGGTCATCAGCAGGTTCCAGATGGCCGTGGTGAATTGCGGTAGATGCGGCTCGAACTCCTCCATGTACTTAGACGCGTAAAGGGCAACGTTGTCGCACACTTGCGACTTCAACATCTCCATCACTCCCGCCTCATCGTCGTCCTATTGAAGAAAATAACATTCGTCAAATAATTTGTATGCTTCATAGATACAGTGAAATTCTTTTACAGGTGTAAGGCAACTGTAGAAGGCCTATGCTTTTTAGCATAACCTTGTTATATCTCCTAAAACCTTTATCTTGCCGTTTGTTAGCAATGCTTTTCATGTGTTGAATATATATACATGGTACAATTTGATGCCATTTTTTTTTTAATTCACCCCTTTAGATGTGGGGTGAAACCAAAAATGTGGACATAAATATCTTGATGTTCATTGCACAAAACAGCATAAAATCTGATGCCAGTAATTTTCATCCAATCATAGCTTAGTTATAGAAAAAGCATGTCTCTACGTTGACCGGTTTAAAAAGAGCAAATTTTGTACCGGCGCTATGAGCGCCAAATTTGGGATTTTTCTACATGGCGTAACTAAAAAACTATAAGGGTTATACAGCCCGAAATTCGTAGGCTTTGTCGACTTGGTATTTGGCACGACTGGTATGAATTTCAGCAAAATCAGAGATGGTGAGGGAAATAGTTCAGTTGATTTGATATGGGGTGACCCAAATGGAAAACATGGATTTGCATGCATTTAGGTATCACGCTTGGATTAAGCTCAACCGTAGTACGTAACACGACTTACCGCAGTCTGCAAGCACTTGACATCAACGCTTAGCAACGTCAGGAAGTTGGTCATCCACAATTCAATGTTGTCCTCAAAGTATTCCGGTAAATCCTGGCAACATAAAACACAACTTACCAACTGGTAGTTGCTAATATCCAAAACGACATCGTACAGTATCTTTACTACATATAGGCCTACACCCATTTACTTTTAATTATCATATTTTATATCAATACAAATTTGAATCCAACCAATCAGATTTCTTCACTGCAAACTACAAAACCTGGCATTGCAGTAGCTTTGTTCATTTATCTTACACTTTTTACTCGATAGTGTCAGAACTGATAAAGTAGTTTCGTTGGCCGATCGTCTGCCATCGAGTAAAGTAGTGTAGTTACACGATGGCTCGTTGTTCGTTTGCATTTAGTGAGCTTTCTTACTCTTGCTCGAGAGGTCAGGTTAAAGGTGTAAGCACAGTGTAAGTGAAGAGAAATGGCACAATTTGTGAAGTATGTGCATTGTGAAATTATGTATGGCAAGCATATATTCCTGAGCAATGATATTGGTAAAGTTTCATCACCAAACAGGAAGTATTCTATATACTGAAAAATATAATTATTATATTTTGTATTACGAATGGTCGTACGTTTGTCATCAGCACATTCAAGTACACTTTTTACTTGACAAAGTGTTTCATTCTACTCTAAACTATACTCCAAATCAGTATCGCCCAGAAAAAGCGTGATTTAGAGTGAAATCAAGAGAAAAAAACAAACAAAGCTCTTGGCAACAATAATTTTAAATAACAAATAAGAAAAAAATGTTGATTTTGTGAATTTTTTAAGTAGGCTAAGGGCGTGTTCGAATTATCTCATTTATGCGTACTCGTATACTTGACCTTGCTCAAAGTCCGCAAGTGACGTCATGAGGAGCGTCTGAATTCATAAAATGAGAAGTCAAGTATGAAAGTTCACAAGCACACATGGCATGCGTTCTTGCAAACTTTACTTGAGGGCTTCTGTATTGGGTCACTTGAATCTGTATTACAATCATGTTTCTATTTTTCAACAGAAACCTACAAAAAAATGTGATTTCATTTCTCTAATAAAGTAGCAGCTTTCAATTTGTGTCGAACTTATCACTTATTGAAGAAAATATCACTGTTTTATTCTAATAAATAGATGAAAGTGAGGTTATAACAGTTCCCGAAAACCGTTGGGGACGTAACAACTGGATTAGACCTGTCATCGACACCTTGTTGTGGAATACTTGCTAGACTGTCTGAAATGTAAGTTCACATGTAGCAAGTCCAAGTCCCAAGTACAAGTACACGAGTGTAAGTCGTTAGTCAAGTAGCATTGAAATTCGGACACGTCCTAAGTACTTTTTTTGTAACATATAGCCTGAAGCGTTGAAAATACGCTCTCAGGTTTCGGTACACTTTTAGATTCATGAGATATTTTTCATAGCCTAGGCCTAATTTTCATTTATATGAGTATGACCAACTCAGTTTTTTAAAATTTCATAGACACGAAAAAGCCCATAATATAAAAGGCTTCATTTAATGACTCAATGATTTAAAATGAAATAGGTACAACTTGAATAGCCTACTTGATATAACAGCCATAATATAGATGGGACCAGATTTGGCATATAATTGCTGAGCTGTGATAGCTGGCAGCGACAAACAAGCACGAAAGTCCTACCTGGAAGTTCAACGAGTAGAATATTTTGCTGATCAAGCTCAACGACCCATAGACAACCTTCAGTGCCTCCGGATTGTCCGCGTGTACGGTGGTGAGTGCCATCGTGGCCTTGAACAGTTCCGTAAGGGTGGCAGCAAAGTGCTCGAGCACGAACTTGATCTCCGTCCACAGCCGGTTGGAACTGAACTCATGGCGGTAGCGCTTGAACAACGAGTGCGCCGTGCGAAGCACTCCGTTGATGACATAGAAGTCGCCTAAAAGAGAGAGCTTCATAGGTAGCGCTTATGTTGTTTCAACATACACTTATTGAATAATTATATACAAATATACTTTGAGGGTTAAAGGCCTACAAGATGGAAAACGAAAAATTACAAATTTTGATCACTTAGTATTCATTTAATTTTGATAGTTTCCACTGAAGTATTTCTGTCTCTTGCACAAAAATGCCCATAAATGTTTCCATCATTTCAACCTGTAAGAGCATAATTATTGATGAACAAAAATGAATGGTAAAAAAGAACCATTCCACTAGTTAGCAAAATATGCTATGCATGTAGGCCTACTATATTTAAAACTTGTAAATTTACTTTTCGAGTTATTGGCCAACACGATATACAGTCGATGTTACAGTAAGTAAGTTACTCTTTAGGAAGTTTCTCGTTAGTACATTTTTCACCTTGGTAAGTTTTATTCTTTGATCCTATCTATTTGCTCCCAGATGTTGAATAGTTTCTTCAGTAAATTTTTCACTTCAGTAAGTTTTTTTTTGTGTGGTCCCCTTGAAAATGCACTGAAGAGGTTTCACTGTATATTGAATATTCAACCTTCCAACAGTGTTAACGTAGTCAAGGCCAGACTGGTTGGTTGAGGTTTGCAAGATATGTAGCTAGGCGAGCTACAATGGTCATACAAGCGCAATAGGCCCAACACACAATTGATATAAATACAAAATGTTGTAAAGTTTACGCTGATTGGCGGAAATGAAGCTGATTAGCATCACTCACCCGACGAGATCTTCTCGACGAGGTTGGCTATAAGATCGGGCCACTTGTCGGGGAAGTCGTGACGTCCGATAATGGCGACAGCGGCACTCAGTTGCCTCTGTATCGGTTCCGGCGAACGTAACATCAAGTTGACAATCTGCTTTTTGATCTCAGTACGGTCTTCTAAGGGTATCTGGACATCAGTTTCATCACTCTCCTCCTGCAAGTGTTTAAAGGGAAAGTTGACTTGCATTCTTTCATAATTTCAAGATTAACAGTATTTTTCATTTTATCTACAAGTTGATGTGTCCGGGAGAAAAATGCAATGGTAGTATTTGCTGATTCCTGGAAATAGATGTTTATCAAGACTGTGACATAGCGTGGTCAATCCTTTCCACACAGTGATCCATTCATTGGATGAACGACTTTGTCGAATCCCGCACTTTCAGTATTTTTTATGACACTGAATAAAGACATTAATATTATTATTATTCAGTTTCCCTTAGTTACGGTTCATATGAAATGTATTGTAGTAGTTCTATACTCAGTGCAATGCATGGTTGTTGTGTATTCAGGTGCAAAAACTACACAGAAAGAAATACCGGTAATAAATCAGTGTGTTATCAGTCACTCATTTCCTAATCGGGATAGATAACCTAAATGATTCCCTATTTGGAAACAAAAGATATATAGGAAACATTTCAAACTATCGAAACACGTGCGTATTTGCTTGAAAAATTCCTTGGAAGCGATTATGTGCGTGAGGATATTTTACGATGATGATTAATGCCAAATGCATTTAGATTTGGTCCACGTTTGAAACTGGATCCAGTGCCATCTCAGAATTTAAAAGGTCAACATGAAACGGAAGCATTATGAGATAGTGACAAAAATCTCAGACTTGCTCAAATATGAAGACTGACACAATTTCAGAAGAGGACCACATTGAAATTCCTAAAAACATTCCACCAATTCCACATCCAACGATGCAAGAATTGAAACATGAACATCACTTGCGATTTTCACCTGAAAATACTTTATAATAAGGAGCATATATGAGAGTTTGAATGATTTTATAACATACCACCAGGTGAATATTTCAACTTGAATTAATTGGCAATATTTTGTACTATAATTTGATCAATTACATTATTTACATTGTAAGATCTATGCCGGTCACTTTGTATTGCCTTGTTGTGACGCAATAAACCCTGTATAATTTGACTCAAGTTCTTCTGGATATTGTTCTCTTATTGCCGACACGACACAAGACGGAATAACTATTCTGTTGCCTTGCCCAAGTGACATATTTGAATGAATCCGAAATACGAGTTGTTTGTAAGATAAATATCGACACACTTTGTTAAGGGGGTTGATTATCAATAAGAGTTCTTCTCTTCCTCCTCTTCGTGTTTTTTTGAAAATTGTTTGGTGGCATAACATCTAGTGCACATTTTGATAAAATTACTGAATACAATTCTTGATTTTGTGTTAAGCAAATAGAATCCCCTCTAACCTTTGAAATAGTTTTAAATACATTCTCTACAACACAAGCTTTCGTGGTCCGTTTGCATAACCTTACACTCATCACACATAGACTATAAACAATGCTCACGTCTTTCTAGACATTTTGCCGTCAGCCTCTGCTCTTTTTCCATAGCTTGCACCACTTCTATTTCACTATGTGAATACTTGGGTTCGAATTGATACGGTTGGATTGCCCGATCAGTCATAGGCCTACTCATATCCATTAGATATTTAAATTCAATACGTGTTAACGTTGGCCCAAGTTTGATTGAAAAACTCCTGGTAAATTAAATTCAATAATGTTCGAAATATAAACTACCGAGTACGCCTATATGAACACATTTGAGATACACACTATGAGGTTGAAAATAATTGAATAACATAACACTGTTTTAAGGATTCTATTCATGCAATTGCAAATATGCAATTCAAAAACCATAAGTCAAGATCGAGAATAGGCCTACATTTATCTGGTAGTGAAGTTTGAAACAAACTAAACAAAACTAAAAGTGCATTTATTGTTCAGGAATTCAAAGTTCTCAGAACTATGTGAGTAGCAGAGAGGGGTAAGGGGGGGGGGGGTGAAGGAAGGAGGATGTTTGGAGAGGATATAAGAGGAGAGAAGGAAGGGGTGGGGGGTGGTTGGAGGGGGGAGGAGTGATAGTACGTAGTTGCGTTCACACGGCAGAGTGGCCGACGAGGTGTAAAAATGATCACGCGTAGAAGTAGAGGGCGAAGTAGTGGTGAATTGGCCCTCATGTTCAAAACATGAGGGGTCTGGCTAGCATCTAATAAAAGAATTTGTTTTTCGGGAAGACGTTTACAAAGTCAAAACCACTCGACTCAAGTTGGACTAGGACTAAATACAAGCCTGACCCAAGTCATGTTCCATTCCGCTGTACCATCAACAACTGACTGAGCCAGATGGGAGTAACAATACAGAATAGTAAACAGTAAGTTGAATTAAAAGTAATTGTGGACTTACCGAGACGCGTGGCAAAACACTGAACCGTCATTCGGGAGACCGGGGTTCGATTCCCGCCATGGTCGACCATCCTGACAGGGGTTTTTCGTGGTTTCCCTCTGTCGTTCAGGTCAATACTGGGATGGTTCCTTATCAACAGGCCACGACTGACTCCTTCCCACCATCCAAAAACACCTGATAAAATAACCTTCCATCTCATCATCTCATTCATCATCCACCGACGTCAATAAATCAGTAGATGGCTACGATTTCGTCGTTAAAACCCAATATATATAAAAAAAAATTGTGGACTCAGTATTTTGATATATGACAGCAAGAATAAAACCTATGGTAGGCCTGCTGAATAAACTCCGGCAAGGATCATTTATACTAACCCCAGGCCAAATCCTTTTGACACAATTCTTAAATGCAATGCTGCCAGCGATACGAATAGTCACGTCGATATCTTGCTTCTCTATCAAGTGGAAAAGAAGAAGGGTGTAGTTGCGATTTGCTTCAACGGATTCTAGAAATTTCTCTGAAGGCCTTCTGACGTTAATGTCAGGGTTCAGAGTGTTGTGTAGGTATTGAGAGAGCGTTCTCACATTATCTTCTGTCAACTCCATTTCACTGCAACATTTCAAAACATCACTGATTGTCATCAGACTATATACTGAAGAGTACCCTATTTGAAGAGTAGGCTAGGAATTTTTTGCAAAGCATATATATATATAAAAATTAAAAACACATAATGCTCGAGACTCGTGTGTAAAAACTGTAATGCGATAAGCTAATACCTATGTGGTCTCGGTTTTTCTAGGATTGTCCTCGTTGAAAATCGTCACATGGTAACCTAGCTTAGAAATAGCTTCGTTGTGGACAAGACGAATTGAGGGTTGCATTGGTTTGCCAGTTGGAGATGGTGGCTTCATTTCTTAAAATGTGTTCTAAATCACAGGGCACATCTCAAGAACTATCGATTGTGTATAAAGTACATAAGTAGTGATAAAAGGAACTAACTTTAGGTAAAATTACTGATTAGCATACCACGCAATTTTTTTTTTCAATTTTTTTCAATTTTTTCTTCATTTTTATTAAAGTATATAAGCTCCGTTCCGCCTGCCGGCGGTATACGCGAGGTTTATACACTAACCTGACCCTAACCTAACCTACTGTCCACCTTTGTCGTCTTAGTCAGATCACAAAGCATCAACTTCAAGTGAGTAAAAACCATATTAAAACAAACAAAACACAAAAAGTCCAAACACTACATCATACATACAAACAAGATCTATCAGAAAACACCTCAAACAAGAATATCGGACAAAAATTAGCGATGGTACGTTGAACGATAAGATTACCCAACACTAGATAGAGCAGCAATCTTTGGTTTTCAGAAAAGTAAATAGAATGTGATTTCGAATTAGTGAATTCACCATCTCCAACCAGCCAACACACGCAACCCTAAATGCATCTTGGTCCCGGATTTTCCTCTTATGGGTAGTTCATCACTAGGCCTAGGCCAAGATGTATTGAGAGTTGCGTTGATTTGCCGGTTGGTGGTGACTTCACTGATTCGAAAACACATTCTATTTCTTGAGTAGGCCTCCCGCTAGAATACTTTTCTTAGAACCAAAGACCGCTGCTCATCCTAGTGTCATTTTCTAGAAACGGCTGACAAGCTGACAAACTCGATGACAGCTGTTATTAGCTGGGGCGGCGTGAACGTTAAGGTATTTCCTTTTATCACTACTAAGCCTACCTACGCACGATCAATAGTTCTAAAAATGTGGCCAATGGATTGGAACACATTTTCAACATGAGAGGGATAGGAAGTGAGGACACCATCTCAAACCGGCAAACCAACGGAACCCTCAATGCATCCTGGCCTAGGCCAAGGCCTATCCTAACCCTTCCTAGGCCTACCTTATATCATTGATGAATGGGCTGTATTGGACCAATGATTGGACTAAGGTCCAAGCCTCGGCCTACACCGAAACAAGGATATACTTGGTCTTGCTGGTGGTCACTTTAAAATAGAGTAGGCCTATACACACACTTACCTCGCAGTCGAACTAAATTATATTGTAAGATTAATGCAGTCAATTATTCGAAAATGACAAGACAATGCCGGTACACCAGTTGTAGGTTATCAAAATAGAGAATGGAATGGCGCAAAGGGAAAGGCGCAAACTCGCTGCGCAGAGCATCGGACCTGATACCTGGTGATACAATTTGAAAGCTAAAAACGTCAGTTTTGACAGGGTAAAAAGTGTTCACAGACAATTTAATTATTAACATTAAAATGGTAAGTAAAATCTCTATTTGAAGATGGAAAAGTTACTTAAAAAGTGAAGTATTTTACATGGTTTTTTAATCTTTCATTACAGGCTAGCGAAGTTGAAGAAATAATGAAAAGAATGCAATCGCAAAAAGGTGTGGTGGGTGCTATCATCGTAAATTCTGAGGGTAAGCTAGCTGGAAGAATGTCTGCAATTATTAAGCTAAGCAGACTGCTGTGGATAAAGAACTTGGGGGTAAAATTAATAAAGACAGGTAGGGCCTATGTAGACTGGGCTGCCTGGTATTCTAACACAACATGACACTTCACATGATGAACATATAGGGTGAGGCTTTTGAGTTGCCAATCTACCTATGAAGTTGACTTTATAACCATACTTTTCCACAAACCGTCGTTCTGATCGTGGGAATAGCAGTGCTGCGTGGCCACTTTCATTCTCATGAAACATTGTTTGGGTCTTGGCAATAGCAAAGTCTTGCGTCCACTTCTATTCCCACGAATCACACTTCCCGATTGCATGTAACGTAGTTCATTTGATCCCCTAGAGGGCCCTGAACTCGGTACGGTAATGCGTGATTCTGTAGGCTGCCTCATTAAAATTAATAATACCATATAGACAACCTCTATTATTTATGCTCGTTCATCTGATATAGGTCTACTTAATTATTATTTATTTGTATTGTTTAGGCCTAATTGCCGAAATTTATCTCATTTGAATATGAAGCAATTAATAAGAGATTGTATTTTGTCATAAAGAAAAAACATTTTAGTACAGTCCCGGTAGCTTTGACAATTAGTATACTGGCTTTCGAGGGTTTGGGTTCGATATACACGGAAATATTGTTCTAAAATGAAGGAATTATACAAATTGTGTCTTGAGCATTGGGTTGTGGAGTAAGTTGACATTTTCACATTAGACCACAGACGAAATCATCTGTAGGCCCCTATAATCTAGCTTATCTTTTAATATTTGCTTTCCCTCCACCTGGACGATGCATCAGCCCTCTACCGCTTCCTTATCCTCTACATTAATGGTAGGTATAGTTGGTGTTGAAACAGATTGCCCATCTTGTTTTGACTTCACGTTGGTCAGGAACATCACGATGCCATGTGGTTATCTGTGGGCGATCAAATAAACCACGCGCAAATTGGGAGTGTGCTTCGTTAACTTGTTTGTGAGAACAGAAGTGGCCGCACAGCTCTGCTAATGCCACGACCCGAACGATGTATTGTGTTGATAGAGATTACGGGTCTTGTGAATAGTGCATGTTAGTCTCGCGACTCTTGCCAGGATGAACGATTCATAGGAATAGTAGTTTTCTTTCGTGTTGGCAATAACCGGACGAACGCTAGTGGGAATAGGGTTGGCCCAAAATCAATGCTACAGTGAAGGCACAGCATTGGCAGGCCAGTCGTTGTTGAGTGACCTTTGGTTGATTTGAGACCCGATACCCTTCATGATCGATGTGATGTAAATGTCGAAATAGTAAGGCTACAAATTCAACTTACATGGTTGTGGAGTCATGGAACTCAGTGCTAGTACATACTTATTCTTCTCCCTCATATCTCAACTTTTTTACAGGTACACCAATCAAATCGACAATGGATAATGCAACAACTCTCCAGTATGCTGGATTGGTTAGTTCACTGTCTGAAAAGGCTCGGAGCTTAGTTCGAGACATAGACTCAACTGATGAACTTACGTTTCTACGAGTGCGTTCCAAGAAACATGAAATACTCATCGCACCAGACAAGGATTATTTGTTAATGGTCATTCAAAATCCTACAGATTAGTAATACCATAATTAAAGACACTTTTTCTTTTTATTGTTTTGATTCACAAATATATATATATATATATACTCTTAATATAATTTTACATTTTATTTAGTAATAATCCACCTTTTCTTATCATATTTCACAAAGTTGTAGGACTACCCTACTGTAACAGCAGCATATTACGCCATCCAGTGCTTCTCTATACATGATATTATTTGTAAAAATAAATATTTATTAATAATACAGCCTTATTAATTTGTTACAAGACACTTGTTTAAGCTCATAAATAAATATTAAATATTATATTGATAAGAAACTAGTAACTGGACTACATACAACTCTAAATTCTATGCCAATTTAAGAAGATATCTGGCTTACTGGGAGGTAGCGGCATTGCTTCAACATCAAGACTGAAAACTTGAGGCAAAACCATTAGTCATATAGACAGTGAAATTAGGTTGCATCGTTTTTTCACTCCCATTAAATATTTTGTTCCACCCTACGCCCATATCACCAACATTACATTTTCGTTGACAGATCGTTTTTTTGCATAGATGGTCCATTATTTCTGGTCCCTTCAAAAATGATAGATAGAGGTTCACTGTAGATCAATTGCAACACAACTGCTGAAGACAGAAGATGATAAAATATATGTTACTTTATAGGCTAATTTTATCACAGATAGAATGTCGTCAGTCAATGAAGAAAATATTTTTGCCAGTCTTCAGCATTCTGTACTTATGTGAGTCCACTGTGAATCGATCTTCAGATGTAAAATTATACCGTAACTTCAGAACATACACAACAATACAGTATCAGTTGTATATTTATAAGTTACAGTAGTGCAAGCAATATACTTTTCGAGTTGAATTGAAATTCAGTTACTGTATACCTGATATTTTTGAATTGCACATGTAGGCCCTCATCACAAAAATGGGTAAAATTAATACCATTTATGGTAAATGATGCCTCATGGTAAACTCCATTCACTAAATAGAATGCTACTAATGTACGAAGAGCAAGAGCAATGCAAGAGCTAATGTATTGTGACTCCAGTTGTCACAATAGCCAACTGACATGATAAACCAGCATAAAATTGGTAGCGTGAATGTTACTGCAAATTCGATCGTTGTTGTCCGTAGCTGATGGTGAGATTCTAAAAATGCCAACTCAATCGGTTGACTAGCGCCCAATGATGAGGCCATAAATGTGTGACGTAACGTCTGTTTCTCTCTTCGATAGGCCCACATTCGATCAATATGGTACACACATTTGATTTGACCTTGAATATAATATATAATCAATCTTCGATTATATTTCTACTGATTCCTGATTGGTTGCTTCCTTCATACCGGTCAAAATTGACGTTTACTGAGTTGTCGTCGATTGTGACGACTGGAGTCATCTGTGTGTACTGTGCTGAAGACTTATGGTTGAGCTTACAATGAAACTTCTTTTTAAACTGGGATAGAGTGTAGTCTTTCAACAGGATTCATCATTCATCTACATTACGTATTTTCCACTAGATACTTTTGACTAGTAAAATCAAGTCATATATATACAGATATATAAATATATATATAGGCTATACACGTATTTATATTTTACAATTTGAGCAGTGTACTTAAAGTAAACTATTATTACACTTTTCACATTACTATATTTTCATGATTAATGTTGCTGAACAATTTTTGACCTCACCAACAGTTAAGTACCGGTTGATAAATATACAAACACACGCCTTATGCCGTAAAGCAGAGCCTTGACTGACAGCCAGATGGGAGGCTTATTTTAGGTTTAATAAATATGAATGTAACCTTGAATTGTAATACATCAAACAGCATTCAGTGATAAAAAATGCTACAAAAAACAACATCTTTAAACTGTCCTAGATTGTTGAAAGCAACATTGAATCTTAATATCACCACAACACTTACTAAGAACTTGAATAAACTTATTCCTACAAATACTTTATATGCGGGATTCGTACAAGACGCTAAAATTGTAGAAGAAATGAAACAACTAGACCAGAGATAAGAGTCTAGCGCAAAGTAAACGTGGAATATAAATACTACCAATTAATAGGCCTCCCATTCATTCCCCAACAGCTCAATGGAGTGCGTAAGCACTTGAGGAAGGCATTTAGTTCACTCATTCATAGGCTACTCCTTCTCTAGTTTATTACCACATCATCTGATCTATCGATAGTTGAAGATCGTCTACATTCAAACAGTCAAAGTTTTGACTAAAAGAAAATGAAAATAAATTTGTATCCAACTCGAATACTACTGACATAAGATTTACATAATGTATAGTCCAACACATATATAATTGGGAACATAGCATATATAGGCAATGTGAAATGAAACCATACAATAAATAAATTGCATAATAATGATATTCTTCACAATTATACTGATAGTTATGCCCAAAGAAAGGAATTTGTATTTGGTCAGTGATTTCATTCTTTCGGTAATTGGATAAAAATAAGGATAAGTAAGGCCAAGTTCCATAGGCCTACTCTTAAGATTCAGAAAATAAAATATTGGGCTAAAAGTACTGAATTAGGATATACCGTATATCATAAGAAGGAAACCAAGCTCACTGGATGTCTTATTGACTACTCTATCGCATCGCTTTACAACTTGTCAGTCACCACTTGAGATATAAGCACATTAAACAAAAAAACAGACTCCAGGTGTCTCAAGCCTACCTATCTGAATGAATAAAATCATAGTAATGTTTCAATAAATATTGAATACTACGTACCTCTAAACGAGAATGTAGTTGGTCTTTACATGGAGGTGTATTTTATTCGTTAAAGGCTACTAGATGAGTGAACGAAAAAATGTAAGTTATGATGGATGAACGTTTTGGTTGAACTATATGTTCTTACGTATAAAAATAAAACTGTTGATGAATGTCAACTACGTTAGGCGGACAAAAAAAGTGGTGGAATACGACTTTCTTTGAGTTGGTTATTTCTTATAAATGATAAATCCGAGCTCAGTAAGGATTGTGAAGACAACATTGTACAGCAACATGGCTTGTATCTCTTTCTTCTTGATTACAAGTGAATCTTGAACAATTCATAGAAAATGACATTAAAATGTGTTAGTATGCACAGCATAGTGTTAGCTTGTACCCGTTTAATAACAATATAGGGATGGTCACGTGAAATATGCGCTTGCATAAAAGCGACAATTTGAATGACCTTGAATAGCTTCAGACGTATTTAGTTATACGGAGTAGTGAGTATCATATTAACATGGGATCATAAGAAAATATCCTCCAATAAGATCAGCGTATCTTAACTTTTATTTGCGATTTTACCGATAACTGATGAATTCATACTTCTACAATGATCCTTCTAGCTGAACAATATTACAGCTTGATTTAGTATTGAGTTCGTCAAAACTTGATTTTAAACAAGACTTCCTTAATTTTAATTTTATGATGCAAAATAAACATTACCATGTAGGCCTACTTAATCTGAATTGAGTTTTATAGAAACGTAGCCTATGCTATAGAAATACCGTAGTGGTGGATGTCATGTAATAATGAATGATTTTACTAAAGCCGAAACAATACAGATTTGAAGAACTTATCTCAAAACAGTTGGTTATTGACTTGCTAATGATTTTTTTAAAAAAAGAAGTAAAATGAAATGAGCATGTTGAATTTCCCCAATTGAGTCTCTTTGCATTGTACGTTTCCTGATCGAAGGATAACTTGGCAAATGGCCAATAGGGACAACACATTTTCTGTGATAACTTTGTTCGTTGTACCGGTATAGCTTAAAATAAATGTACCCTAGCATTATTATGCGTGCACTCAGTCAAGTTGTTACCAACAGTGAAAACTTATCAGAATAATCAAGCTAGGAAAGAATTCGCCGGCGGAAAATGTACAATGATTTACGAAAGTAATTCCTCTCGATTGGATGGTAAGTGTAGAATAACAGGTTACAGAGAAAATTAAAATAATATGAAACACTCCATGCATCGTCCCTGGATCCTTTGTTTTTCCACATCTATCATTTATTTTTTCCCACTCTACTGCCACAAAACCAATGTTGAATATTCGTGCATGAATGTTCTTCTCTGGTCTCTTGAAAAACGACACACAGAGGTTTCAGTTGTAGCGTATGCTTTCCTCTGGCATGCCGTATGTATTGTAAAGGTGTAACACCTTTCTTGTCAAAAGAGAACGTTTAATATGGGCATCCATTTGGGAAAAGTGAAAAAGGGGCAGTCATTTCATTAAAAATGTATTAGCGGATGCTGAAGAAAGCCCGAGTTTTTGCCACGTTATTAATAACATAAAAAATGAAGCAAAAAAGTTGGAAACAAAAAAGTGTACCGTACTTTCTATCGATCGGCCCATCACCAGGACCAAATACTTCTACCTTTACTCAACAATACAGTAGAAAGGTAATATGCAAATTTGCATCAAATCAAATCAAATTACCCTTGCAAAGGTACATTCATACTTCCAAACCAACCTCCTTTTTCATAAAAATATATAGGCCCAAGTTATTCTCTGAATAATATATTTTGAGAAGAAAATACTCACCGGTACGATAACTCGACTACATTAAATATCAGGTTATTTAATTTGCTTCTAATACTGCCGTAGCATCACGCAACCGTATCTTCCGATATATCTGGACAAACGCTACTTTTCATAGGCAACCTCGGTGAATTCTTTGCAGAAGGCACTTTCATTGGCGGTTTTTTCTTCGGGTGAAAACACCTGTAATATGCCAACATGAACCCGATACCCATGACGAAAGGCACTATCGACAAGACGAACAACGGGTAGAAATACCACATGGTCTTCACCCCGTCGGCCGCAAACTCATACCAGATGAGAGCCAGCAAGACGTTCTCGATGAAACACAACGGGTAGTACGCGAGATAACGCTGTCGGGTTCGCCCCTCGCCTGGCGTCAGGTATGTGAAGATGTAAACGAGGCCGAGTATTGAGCAGAAGAGCAGTTCACCCACCTGCTGGTTGAACGGGTGACCTTGAGGGGCGACGCAGAATGCGACGCGGTCGAGTAGCATCAGCCACGATGTCATGATGAACCAATGGACGGCACATGCCAGAGCAGTCCACTCGGGGTACAGTGACGCCACGATGCTGATGGCCAAGATGCGAGACACTGCGGGGGAGAATATACATTTCAATTAGGTCAGAGATGTGGTTTGTGGTTTGGATTTATAGGTCATAAAATTACCAGTACAGGTATCGTAGATCTACGAGTCTATTGGTCTTTTCTATTTAGTGTCTTTTCTATTTGGTCTGCTGATTTTTCAGACCTGTGCAGAGAGTAATTTTTCCAAAAATAAGCAATAAAGCGCAGGAATCAAACGTCGACGACGTAGCACAGAGGGCACAACAGGCTCAGACGCGTGTGTAGCAGTAAAAAGTTAGAACTTATACGAACTTGGATTCAGCAACAAAATCTATTTTTGGACAAGCACCATTTGTTTATATCTACAAGTAGGCCTATGTTTGGTCTTGGTAAGCAAGCTAAAACATCATAGGCCTAGTACTGAAGGGGCTATAGTTTTCGAATAGGCGTGAACTGCGTGATATATTCTAGTTATTGAAGTTTAAAGTACACTAAATAAAAAGTACACCAATCAAAGTCACCTATCAACACCTATCAAGTCAAGGACATGATTACATTACATCAAGCAAAAAGCGCCAAATGACCTCGCTGTCGTCGCGCCTCTAAACCCTAACTAATCAAGTTCTAATATTGTATGCAAATTTAGTGCAAATGACTTCAAGTCATTGTTGTTTCCTTGATACAATTTTCAATTCAATTTCATTTCATTCTGCATAATATAACTGCTGATACATAATATAAGTGAAGATAATAAAACTAACAGGAGCGCGCATAAGAATACAAGTTCTTGAGTGCGAGCTATCGAAAGAAAAACTTTTATAAATATTGTAGCTCGTAGCAGAGACAGAATACATAAATAATATTTAATATTTAATATTTAAGAAAAGACAAACAGAACAAAAATTAATGAGAAATTACCATAACACAGTTACAATAACACAGTTTCAGAGACGAGTTATTAAATCAGAGTCCAACAGACATATTGCTACTTGATAGTAATATAAGTCTGGTTGGTATTGTTTTCAAAATACAAACAAAGTTGGTCTCATCTACTAGGACCTACTTGAATAAATTTGATCTATTGGGTTGTCCTTATTCTGGAAGAACATCTCGAGAAAGGCCGGCCGGGACGCACTATTGTTCGTCTTTAGTAATGAATATAAAATATGAATAATAAAATGAGAAGCATTCATCTCATATTTTCAAGATGCTGATAAGTTACTACCGGTACCGGTATACTATTTATGCTAGGGTACTTATGTTAGTTGATAGTTCAGACACCTTAAGCTGGCCTTCTATGAACGCGATTTGCATTTCGCTTTCGCAAGGCGGTGGAATTGAGGCTAGCTCAACAATCAAAAGTCGCGTAAGTCTTGTCACTGATTGGTCGTTTTATCATCATTGCGGCTTAAAAAAAACGCTTAGCAAATTCGCTCAGCAAACACCGCGTTTATGGAAGGCCAGCTTGATTATTTTCACTTCATTCACAACCTCTCTCAACTCTGGCTTAAGTTGAGAAGTCGTTGTAACTTGTAATAACTAAGAAAAAAAAATCACTTTCAAAAGTACAAAATTCGAAAACTTTCCTGCAAAACTTTCACACCTTCTGGGTCCTGCTCTGCTTCCTTTTTGGTACTAATATGATTTTTCCTGTCTGGGAGTTTCTTTCCAAAAAATGGTTATCTTAACTTTACGGTACCGTGCTTTGAGACTTGGTTTTTAAAATATAAACTTTTCAATAAAATGAAGTTGCCAAATTACCGATAGTGCTGATGTTAATGCCGCTAAGACAGTAGCTTGAATTGGTATCTATAGATCAAGTCAAGCGTTGCTACGGATACTGACCTGTGATCATGAAGTGCCACATGAACTGCATAGCAGTCCCGGCGTAGCTCATATTGTCTTTATCTTCTTGGACAAATCGGATAGATCGGTGATATGATGCCATGGACCACGCCATGCTAAGCAGGGAACTTGCAATAGAGCCGGCTTGATGCACCACTGGAAACAGACATTACCGTAATCAATTGAATGCAATACTCTCGCTGATAAGTTCTCAAAATTATTGTTTTTTGAGCATTTTAGAACTTTTTAGAATACAGATGAAACAAGTGGAGGCCTATAGAAGGTTCAGTGATATAAGAGCTGTTGTAAAAACTTTGTTCAATGATTAGGTGTAAAGCTTGAAAGCCGGGAAAGTTACTACGGTATTTGTTTAATGAGTAAATTAGGTGAATTGATCATGATTGGACCGAGTCAGGAAATTGAGATAATGTTTTCAACTATTTGTTACAAGGTGAGCAAATACAAAGGTATTAATTTTTAAAAAATATAGCTTGAGAGACTTTTTCAGCACATACGGGTGGAAAAGTGATACAATAAGTGGTTTTTATCTCAGAAATTGCTGGTCCTGATTTTCATGAAACTTGAATTAGGCCTATGAAGAATTTAAGAAGATTCTAGGCGGAAGTAACAGCTAGGGCCTACCTAGCCTAGATACAGTTATCACTTGCAGCAAAGTAAGATTTAAATCAATTTTGCATCTTGTGTTCACAACAGATTTAGTAGAGAATAGATTTTAGTATGAGAATTGACCGAGATGATCAACTTGGTCAATTCTCATAGGCCCTACTAAAATACAGATTTGACAATGACTAGGCTACATATATTACGTTGTCGGAAAACGGTTTATAGGCAAACCGGTTCACGCTGAAACAGTTCAAAAAATGAGTGTTTCACAAAAAGAAACATTTTGGCAAAACATTTTAACGCCAGCCATTTTGAATATTGGCAGCGCCTTGTGAATCGTTATCGCCCGCGTTCAAGGTTACCTTGAATCGGTTTGACGTGTATACTAGTCGTATCGAGTTGTCCAATTCACTTGCCAAACTGGATTAGAACTGAAGTGTTTTACACCAAAACCAACAGGTATATATCACCATCTGTAAACCGTTTCAGTGTGAATCGGTTTGCCTAGAAACCGTTTCCCGACCATGTGATGTATGTTATGTAGTCAATGTTGTAATTCATTCACACATAACTTACTCTTGTTCAAACTGCATTATTAATAGTACGGTAACAAAATTGGTTAAACTTTTGTTTGTGGTTGAAAGACTTTCAGTTATTACGTTTAAATTCCACAGCTTGCTAGATGTTTTTTTACGTCAATTTAAGAAAGAATGAAAAATTTATATACATATTTCAATTCCATGGTAGCATCATTAAGTATAGAGGTTTAAAACAGCATTGAGTAAATAAATATCGTCATGGAATAGTGTGGCAGAGCCCTGGTTAAACAGTCTACAGATCCTAGTATTGTTACGCCTGGTAATCCTACTGGGAGCGCTGTGATCACCAAGAAAATGCCATTTGCTGGAGCACTGTTGCGAGTGAATGCTGCTAGGAACGCTGTGATCAACCAACTTTTTCATTGTTGGTGAGCAGTTGGTGAGCATAGGCTCTGTCATATGGCATTGCCTATCTAGAGGCTACTTTGTCTATGCCTACGGTACCGGTAACGGAAGTTGAAAAAATGCAAAAACTAGAGTGCAATGTAGCTTCAGCCCTTTAATTGACAATCATGTACAGGTAGACTGCATAGAATACTGAAATGATCTTAGTGCCAAAAATAATTATGAATGTATAATTAGAAACTTAAATCCATCAGGTTTTTTTTTTATCACTTCTACACAATCGTAAGCATCGCAAAAATAACCAAAAAAGGCACGGATGCATGGCATTTCCGGCCAAGTGCATAAGTTTTCGTAAACGTAGGTGACGCGCTAAAAACGAAGAAGAATAAAACTTTAAAAAGGCATCTGGGTTAAGCTACCAGTACTATTGGTTGGAAAAAATAAAACTTGAAGCGAAAGTTAGTTCCAACTTTCATCTACGCAGAGTCTATTCCCTAAAACGGTTAGGCATACATGGTAGGTCTTCAGTGGGAAACAACGTTCAATAGGTCACACTGCAATTGAATCTGGAAAGAGTATACCTGAGAATAGTCTATAGTTTGTTGACTACTTTCTGTTTAATTTCTTGATTGTAAACACTCGAGGGATGCCCTATTCTGGTATACTCACATTGAAACATGGATTCTGATTCTGAGTCAATCAATAATATGGTAGTTTGAAGTATTGCTTGTGGCGCAGCCTCCAGAAAACATTCAAAGACACGTAGGAGAGCGACATCCGAATCTTCTTTCAACATCATCTCATAATATTTCTTCTGGTTATATTTGTCGTTGGCTTTCTCAGCTCTTCGTGCTTTCAACGCATAATCCAAGCAATCACAATAACGAAGAATTGGCGCTAGTTGAAACAGTAGGACGATAATTCTTATGATCCATTTACGAGTTACCATTTTCGATACGGACACACATTGTTCATCCATTACGTACCTTGAATAGTGAAGAATCATATTTCAGTATAGTATAATACAAGGGCATAGGCCTACATATTCGCACTAATTTTTGGTGACTCAAGGACTGATGATATTGATGCTGAACACATATATAGGGGATTTCTCCTTGAGACAAGAACATGTGAAGGTTATGAAGTAGCCTAGGCCTACTTGGCTAATCTGAAATTAACATGAACAGTGAGGTATTTTGAGTGATATCTTTAGAAGATGAACTGGAGACCAGCATTATACATAAGATGATTAAAACATGCTATCATTGTTTATTCTTACATTCGTAGAGAGATGATTGTGTTGACCATGGCAGGAAACAGTATAAATAAGGCAGTGAGATAAAAATAGTTCATTTGCCCATGACGATAATAACGATACGCTAAATGTAAATCAAACGCTATATCTATTATGTGGCTAGAAATTGAAATTAATAAAACAAGAATATCTAAATTAATAACATGAAAATGTCTGGGCGGAAAATCTGTGGTATCGGACCCCCATTTTCCTTTGGATTTTTTGCCATTTAGAATCACTTCATTATTATCACAGTCACTATCTCCATTATTTGCAGGACCCATTTTCGAATTGCCAAAAATATACGTTAGCTAATTATCAAGAACATAGGGTTTAATTAAAACACACGACATGACAGAAATTCGTTCACTTGACAGCTCAAAGCTAATGTAATGCCAAACAAAAGCAGCTGTGAGTAACTAACGTAAGTGAGCTATTCAACACAACCACAACAAGGCAAGAACGATTTCATTACTGCCAACCTAACTTTTGAAACTTGAGAGTGAAAAAATCTACAAAAAAATAAATGTGAAATGGGCAACTTACAGTCGTCTTACTTAAATTAGAATTTACAAAATATCGATTCAAAACAAAATGACGCCATCGCCATCAAATTGAGCAAACGTAACAAGTTGTTGTTACGTAATATTATTACTATTTAAATACGTTTTCGCTGAACTTATTTTTTCATGTTTTAAATCTTAATGAAATCAATTGATCAAATTTCAAATTCCACGAAAAATTAATTACAGTTTAATAGTAATTTTTATACGAAGGACATGGTATTTTTTGTGCGCTCTGTAAGACATCTCGCTCATAGTTTTGAAGTAGAACGTGGTGATAAAAATCACCAAGAACAGCTACGAAAACAATTACCAATTTTTAATAAGAGAATGATTAAAAACAAAATGGCGGCTTGAATTTGAGAACACTTTTTAGTCTAGTTGATAATACCAAGACAATTAATTTACATGATGAACAATTCTGTTACAATTTGTTTGAGATTCAAACTTGGATTGCCTGGAGTGGTAGCTATACTCTAATACACGTAGGCCTCAGTGCAGTTTGTTGACTCGTGAAATGATCGTTATTAGGGATTTTGTGATGAAAGCATGAATTTTGGACCACCAACTCCAAAAAATTAAATATTCATGATGGACAAGGGAGGCCTCAGATTTCCAAATATTTTGCGGTAGGTTGGGGTGGAAAGTGGGGGGCGGTAAATAAAATTGTAAAATTTTTCATCTCATAGGTCTATTTATATTTTGATGATTTTAGGTTCAAGATTTATCAGAGAAATAGGTATAGTTTCTGCTAATGATGTGAAATATGACATATGACCTTTACTCCTGGGTATACATTGACCTTTGACTTTTTCGCTACCTCATTTCCGATGTTCTTAAAAACACCAAGTGTGACCATTCAAATGAGAGCTGATAGCTGAGCACATATAAACCATATCAGTGAAAATATTTGGAGTTTAGTTTACTCTCTGACCTTATGTTACCAATTAGGTAGGAACATAAATGGAAATAGCTCATTTAGGTGCTCAGTTTTTGTGGAAACTAAACTTACCCAAACATCAGGGGTTTGGTGATAAAATTATGAATTTTGGTCCACTAACTCAAAACAAACAGGTCCACATGATAAGCTAGGGAGGCTACCAGATTTCCGAATAATTTAGGAGTAGTGGGATGGAATATCATAGTTTTATTAATATTTTGATAATTAAATTCTCAATACTTGTTAGATAAATTGGTATAGTTTCCGTTAATGTTGTGAAAAGTGACGATGACTTTCAATTCTAGATATTCTTTGCCCTTTGACGCATCGTATTTTTTTACCCATCAGGCCCCAGTATTTTCAAAAAACAACAATACATTAAGATAGCTGGATGAATTCATACCCAATAATACAGAACTTGAAACGAATTCAATGAAAATATAATAAACGAAAATTTGGGGATAATAAAAAATTCAAACGTGACAAAGACGTTATAATTATTTGAATGATTTCTCAAAATTCGAATGGAGTCATCAAATGCTGACATTTCGATTTGATATTTAATGTTACTCATGAAAAAGTTAACATGAAACAATTTTAATTATGTTTACTCTTCGGTTCATATTTTTAGTTTCAGCTCTGAATACATGAAAAATATTAGTTTTCAATCGGAATGAATTACAACAGTGAAAAACGTATTTATTCAATTATTGTAATAAATTAAAACAAGAACTCCTCGTTGCTGAGGCTAAAAACGTTGTGGTTCTTGCCTGGAACTGAGAATAAAACTGTAACCAGGATAGCAAATTGATCTCAAGTTACAAAAATATCAGGGTGGAAACATCAACAATACCTTCCATACGCCTATACATTAAACAGAACATTTTCAAGAGAAGCATTTTTAAATTAGGTCCGATTTTATGAACTGATAGTGGATCAAGCGATACGTAACGAATCAACTCCTTATCATCCTTGGTTACGTATCTGTTATTTTCGTACCTTAAAGTGAGCTCGACAGTAATATCACAACTAATATTAATCATTAAACTATTGTATTATTAAACTAATGATAAGTATTAATTAGCTTACTATATAAGTTAGGGTATTGGTTAAGTTAGTGAAACAGGCTCGTGAACAAATCAATTTTGTACATTCATTTCGAATATAGACTTGATTTAAAAAAATATTACTCAAATTATTATGTAAAAATGTGATGTGTGATTCAAAGTCAACACTGAAACTAAACGTTGCAGCGGATCTCAAAGTTGTTAGGACGGCGTCGTCGAAGTATTGATAACGATTCCTCTCTGCTCGTGTTCTCCTGATACAAGCGACGCTTGAAAATGACGCCACGACGCTCGGCGTCGTTGATTCACGACGCAGTAGGAGAGTTGCGAATAGCGACGATAGGTAGCGTTGTGTGATTGAATGTTCTCAGTAGGTGACTGTATGACTTGGGCTATTTATTTATTTTATATTATTTTTTAATAGAGAATAGAGAACGGTGGAGGTAACTCTTAGGAAGAGAAGAATAAGCAGAGGATAGTAGTGAAGAAGAGGAGGAAGAAGTTGAAGTAAGACTCGGAACTGGCAGAAACCGAGATATAAGAAGTCTGCCTTAGGCCCGGTTTATTAAACTGGACTAAGCAATAGTTAGCGGATCAACTTGTTATCACCATTGGTTACGTATGTTATTTTCGTACCTGTAATTAATAGTTAGTGGATTAGTACCCCAACTAAGATTGGTAAAACCGGGCCTAAGTGAAGTTCAGGATTTTAACTATAGTTATGAATTTAAAAATGGAATAATGTATTAGCATGAATAATATTCATACCTACAGGAAGTAAACACAATGTTTTGAGGTGGCATTCCTCAAATCGAGCTATTTTTATACTCTTGTACATCTATATTTTCAGTCATCCGTAATTGAAAATGGTCTTCATTGATATGTGTCGATTCTATAACTCGTGAATATTTGTAAATAATGAATTATTTCGGTTTCATTCAAGTTCTAAATTGTAACATTTTGACAAGCCAATGGCAGTTCAACTTGTCTCTGTGCCTTGCAAAAGGTTTGCACCCGCGACATTCGTTTCTCTTTTAAATTTCTGCAAATATTTTTCTCCCAGATATTTCATTCAACTTTCCCATGGAGAATTCATTTCAAAAGCAGCACTTTCAATATCTCATAGAAAATATAACTTCCAAATCATTAATATTCACAACCAAAAAAATCTAATCATTCGAAATGTTGATTAGATTTCATACTGTTTCTGATTGGTTCTCCCCCTCTCCCTTAACCGTCATGCACGTGTAATCCCCCCTCCTCTAACAACCTCATTACACCGCAAAGGGTCACATTGCAATGTATATTCCATAGCGAAATCAAATCTAGCCTACCCCCCTTCCCCCCTCCCCGCGTTATATTGTTTACCACTGATTACGTTGTCTTGCGTTGCCTATTTATTAATCTGTGTTATTGAGGGTCTTGTATATATACAAATAGTATATAACAAACTGAATGTTGTTTTATCGCTCAACGCAATAGGGGATGCGATTATTATTCATCCCAAAATTGCTTCATTCGGGATAAATTCCAATTCAGATGATAATTTCCATCATTTTTGCATTTATAAATCGATTTTTCTGTTGTAAGATGAGAGAAATAATCATATATATATATTTTTAATAACATAAACTTAATAATAAATGAAAATTAATAATGAATAATACATTTTTGATAATAAATATAAACTATTTTGAGATTAATCATTGCTGCTGCTTATTAAACACGTTCTCAGAGTGATTTAAAGAGTCCAAACGGTGTTTTGTTCTGTTTTTATAATGTTTATGAAATCTGTATAGTTAAATGTTGAAAGTAAAAATAAAAGTCACTCTTTGATTCAAAAAGTTTGTTTTTGCGACTTCGCATAGGATTTGCGGTACATGGACTAACAAAGAGACGAACCGAAATACAGGCGGTCTCAACGGGATCTGGGAAGGGAGGAGGGAGTGTGGTATAAGAATTTGTGTAGCATGGTCGTTCTGGAACACCGTTATAGGGTAGGCGTTAGAGGATCCGTGTTGACAAAATCCTTTCCCTTCGTCTTCTACCTCTGACTCCTGCCTTCGCTTTACTCATTTTATGGATCCTCGCTCTTAACAACGATTTCAATTCGGTTCTTATACAAGAACTATTATAAGCTATCATGAGAGTATTTTAGTGTGTCGATAAATGCTGCCGTTGTAATACCGACTCTGTTGAAGAAAATCAATAAAACCCGGCACCTCCACTAAAACACTTTTTCGAATGTCACAAGCTTATTCGCGTTTTGACATAGAATGAGCTCGTATTATAAACCACAACAATTATTTATACATTATTTTGATGCAAGAAAAACAATGGATGTATCTTTATGTGTTGACCAAGGATGTAAAAACATGCTTTTTCCCACCAGAATGGACAGGTTTCAGAACGGAACCGTCAAACATTGTATGTTGATGAAATCTTCAAATTCAGTGAAATTAGTAACTTTTGTAACAAAAATTTGCCCAATTCATTTTTGTCCAGGTATTTATTATGTGATTTTTAAGAGTTTCGAACAAATATGTTCTCAAAACTCGAAAGGCTTGAAAATTAAAACCTGATGAAATTAATAGATACAGTTAACAGTTCCAATTCAGTATATCAGTTATTTCATTATTGTTTTAAATTCACATTCCATTATTGTTTGCTCGCGACTCCACCAACCACAATGTTATTTGAAGGTATGAATGAGCAGATAATAGATATATATGATTTTTACAAAAACCCAAACCCACGACTCATAAACCACGCCCGTTTTGATTTAACACTGTTTCCAAGGTAACAACACATTGGCTGACTAAGCCAAACGGAAGGCTATGAGTCCCTTTTTGAACGCGAATTTGAAGTTATCAGTTCGACCGTTGATCGTTGGTAGATCGTTGACCTCCTTTTGACCTATGGAGCACGCATAAAACGAGTCTCGGAAACATTTTCTTCCAGCAATCGAAACCGTATCGTTGCTTCAAGGCATCTTAAAATGACTTATTATTAAAAAGTCATCAACTCAAAGCTGTGTACACTCAAATTTGAGGTTTTAGGGAAATTATTGAGCTCTGATAAGTGTCACAATATGAATAATTTCAGCCTGAGATAGTATAATGACCGAATATTAATATTATCGAATTATTTTGAAGCTATATCTATTAAAAGTGTATATTCTCATAATGAGCCGCAGTTCATGCATTTCATCATTTTCTCACTAACATTGGTAATTTGTCACGAAATTATGTTTGACCATTTCAGAGAATGGTTGGCAAGAGGCCTGTTTGTTTGTGTTGCACCAACCTGCACTAAAGTGTTGCTGATGCAGAAAGGAAATGCGTCATATTACGGGTTTGGTGCAGGAAATGATCCCTAAATGTTGAGGTACAAACAAACACGATTTTAACGATTCCTAGACGAGAATTTTGAAAATGGAGACAGTTATTTGGGTAACATCACGGAGACGTAATTCTGCATGCCAAATTGCTTGAAAATAATGACAACCCTTATTCAAATAAATAATTTTTCATTCTCATCGACACGAATTTAAGCGTCAACAACTTGTAAGCCAACATTTACAGTGTCCGCCTACAATTTGATTTTAGCGCCTGCCATCTTGAACTGAACTATAAGCATACCAGCTCCAAAGCTGGTGTAGAACTACTTGAACTAGTGCAAGTGAACTGGGACAAACAAACACGATAGTGTAGCTTTGGTGCAGCACCACGGTTACAAACAACCACGAAAGTGAAAGAACTGAAGAACCAGTGCAGGTAGTTCAGGACAAACAAACAGATCTAAGGTAAATTGATTTGGAAGGGGTACGAAAAGGGCGATCATACCAAACAAAGGAATAAATCATTATAATGTAACACATTCAACAATAAAATACGAACTATGAACAGTAAACGAATAAGTTTATGGATAATTATCTATTCACTAATTCCTGCATATAACAGTTAAGAGTACATATAACAATGCATTATATTCAATCCAGTATATTCAAACATGGAAAGTTATCTAACTTACTAATTCAACGTTAAACTTACTCATAACTAATATAATGCGTAATGGCTTGTTTTGAGACTGTGAGGGCTTAACAAAGTTATCCAAGTTGTAGCCATAACAATTCAACCAACCAATCCACATGTATTCGGTGATAGAATTAGTATATAGTTGAAGTTTCGGACGAATCATAATACTTGTCCAGAATATTATTAATCTGTGTTTAATTGACATTTTACCCTTATCATTAAAAGCAATCTATTAGTATTATGTTGTAGAACACTTAAGGACAAAATAGATTAATGGCTCTCCAATGTATTTCACCATTTGCAAAGTTTACTTAATAGTTTTCGATTCTAATTGATGGACGTCAGTTAATGGGAAGGGATTTGGGGAAAGGGGAGGGGGTGGGGCATGTGTTTCAAGTTGGTTAGTTCGCAGAGTTGTCGGGTGGAGCGCCGTGTTGTTGAGAGATGGGTGGTGCGGAGTTGGAAGGGGGAGAGGGCTGGACAGACAAATTGAACTTATAGTCTAGTTAATTTTGTTAATTTAGAACGACACAAAAAGGCAAGGAGCCTAAAAAGGGAGGTTCAATGGAGGGAACGGAAGGAAAGATATAAAATGAGAGTAGAATTGTATACTAAAAACAGCTGGACAAATATAGTGGATAGGAAACAAAGTTTCTGGTAAAGTAGATAGAGTGGACTTGAAAATAACAGTGCTGAAACTCCCAGTGTTTTGATATGTTCCCATGTGTAGAATCTATACATCTTGACCAAGACTCTAAAATGAATCAGACAAAAATATTGAGCTAGCTTCCAAATTGTTAATAAGTGTAATCTTTTTTGGAAAAGTTGAATTAATACTAGCTGGGATTTCTACTACCTGGAAATACTTTTACTTATCTATGAGCATTATGTTAGGTTTGGATGGTAATATTTAAAGGTGGTATAGTAACTTTGTCGAGTTAACATGTTATTCATAATGATATATTTTCAGTATCGGTAGACGGTAGTAGTAATGTAATTCTAGTAATTCCAGCTAGTGATAAGTCAGTCGACTCATATATTGAACTACTCATTAATATTACAAATATTATCTCTGTGGTCGGTATAGGCGTCGATAACCAACTATCTAACGTAACACTATCTAACTAACTCTATTTTTACATTCTGTCTCTTCCTGTAATTCTCAATTTTCATCACTAAATTCTCCTAGTGAATCTCACAAACACGTATAGAGAATTTCATTCAGTAAATTGGTATTTCCGATTACAGTACTTCAGTTTCTGACTAAACATGTAATGTTGAATTTATATAAAACAGCTGTGTGGTAGTTCTGAATTTGTTTTAAATTGACCACGTAAATCATTGATTATATCCTGAGTACAAGCCTTTCACAGAGTCAAGTACCATCTGTTGTGAGCCAGTATCTCACTGATTCAGATATTTATTTATTCATTTTTATTTTACATAAATACATAATGATAGTAACATAATTTCTCTTGTGAACAACACGAAAGATAAGGACATAAAAACCCTGAAACTGGATTTCAATCAATAATGACCATATTTATTTTCCAGATTTTAGAGAAAACTAGAAATAATCATCTCAATTTTAGAAATTATAATTAATTCATATGTACTCCAGTAGTCGGTCTTTTTTAAAGTCGTGACGTAAACATTACTCGATCCTGTTAATGTTTCTAAACATAATCGGTAATGCCTACGTCATAGTTTCAGGGTTGTGATGTCCTTTAAAGAAATTTATATGTACCATATCTACCATATCTAGGCCTATCGTATAAACAGTATATCGGTAACTGCGTATACTCAAGTTTTCACCCATACGTCACAGAGCCAGCTCCGTCAAGATATGTTATTAATTATGATTCAATTCCATCTCATTCATCATGATCAATCACCTCGATTCCATCAATCACTATCAATCATTATCAATCACTATCAATCATCGTTCTATCCGTGGAAAACAAATATCCTGCAATTCTCGAAAACTTGTTCTAATTTTGATATGTGGTTTGAAACACGGCTATAATTGAGCAAATATTTTGATAGAAAGTAATTTTGTAAGTGTTTTTACTTCATTGCCGTCTGTTTTGCTCATACATTTGATGCATCACTTTAAAATCTAAAGCCAGCTGTGTTCGGGGTCGAGCGTCACTCTGTATTTTTTTTGTTACTATAGGAAAATTCGGGAAATGCGTTGTGAGACGAGTTCAGAAGTATGGAAATCTGGAATGAAAAATATTCTCTCAGGTCGATATAGATCTACATACCTTCGATTACTTCAAACGTTTGAAAACCTTAGTCACTGCAAATATATATAAGCCTAATGGTGTTTTTCATTATCAGTGAAAATTTTAAAGCTATTGAAAAATTGTCAATTTCAAGTACTTTTCATTCGGGTTATTCTTATGGGGATTTTCCAAACTTCCCGAATTTTTCTGGAAAAACCGTACGATCAATTTTTGTGAAAAACAATCCCAATAAAAACCTCCAAAAATAAAAAAATACATTAAAACGAAGCCCCTTTTTTTTTGGTACATGAAATAGAATCTTCGCTACGCTCATCTGATGAACGTCCATTCACCTATCAACAGTTCATCGTTAACCCCACCTCATTCTTACCCCCAAATAGCGTAGCTGTTGGTGAGGTATTTGGCATACAAAAAAGAGCATTTTATTATTTTTTTAAAATTATTTCAAGAAACTGTCTAGACTCTAGAGATGTTATTCTCATCACAGAAAGTGAGAATTTAAGCAATTTAAGAAATATTCCGTAGAATATAATATTGCAATATTAATGACCGATAATTTTCAAATACATGAACATTTTTACCAAATACATGTTAATGTGAGCTGTATGTCCACTGATTTGAGAAATATCAAATTTTGAGAAAATTTTGTAGCCGTATGGGAACGATATAATAAAACCGGCAGTCAGCTCAGCGCTTGCTAGTGCGCTTGCTCCATGTGACCCGGGAGATGAGGGCAGAATGGGCTTTCTCTTCCCCACCACCGTCTATATTTACAGAGTTTATTTCGTGGTTTCCTTCTGTAGCCTAAGAAAATTCTGGGAAGGTCTCTTCAATGCAGAGCCTACTTCCCGTTTTCGTCACCATTACCTCAGAAAACGTCATCTCACTATACCATTAGTTATTCATCCGACTTCAACATATCTCAATTATCATTACAGTGCGTCTTTGAAACTCAAAACGAACACATAAAGATGGGATAAAGGTTCGTATACACGGTTCAAACGTTCATCAATCCATTGAGGTAAATATATGACTCGTAATAATTTGGCGAAGGCTTGGTATTATGAAGTTTCAGTTAGCCTTATTCTGAGAGTTGGTGAAAACCAATAGTGAGAGTCTGAGGGAAACCATAGTGACAACCATACTTATCTGCCCAGTAACAGTTATTGCCATGCTGGTCATTCCGGCGCTTAAGTTAACATTAAGTTAACAATAAGTTGATTCAAATTGTGAGGAGAGTTGAACATGTTCGAATTACCCTGATTCTACATCTGGCCGCCATTTTGATTGATCAGTTTCGATCAATATTTGATGAAAATAGCTGAGCATGTTTCGATCAAAAAGGAGTGACCTCAACTTTTCTATTCAACGATTTTGTTCATTTTTTATTCACCTCTAAGCCCGAATATTGAGTTCAAATAATTTGATAATACTAATTGAAATGAGTCGATGAGCAGTCATGGCAATTCTTCAATTATAAATAATCAAACCACTGGTCTATTCACTTTTATCCAATTTGGAGAGTCTCTACAAAATTATAAGTTATTAAATCGCTTTGCTGCTTAATATTCTTGGAAATTTTAGAATATTTACCTCCAGAATTAAATTGCCTCTGGCTATTATTTTCTACAACCAGTAAGAACGTGTATAGTAATCAAAACACAAATTATTATTTCAGCATCATTATAATTATTTACTCATTTTAATAAATGTTTCACTTACTCAACTGAATAAAGTTGGCGTGTTAAGTACGTCTTTTGAATAATAATGTTTTGAGAGTTACAGGGTATCGGTTTGGCTATCCTACCGATAGGTATGCGTGGTGATAGCATGTGATAGCTTCAATCCAAGGTTGGTGTTGTTTACAAGAGAAGATTTTATTGAAGACAACAACTAAGTCCGTCTCAAAGTATTCTTTGAAATACAAACAAATTCAATCTTTCAAAATTCAACGATTGAGTATCCATTTAGCAACATTTAAATATTATCATCTATTTGTGTTAAAAAAAAGATGGATACCCTTTAATATCTTTTTTTTCTTTGCATCAGAATCAAATTCTATAAAGACTTGAAAATAATATACTGTTACGTATAGTTAAATTGAAATAAAATGGCGATCATATGACTCAGAATTTGATGAAAAGTTCTTTGTTGGAAGATATAGCCACAATACGAGATAGCATATTATGGTCTTCTGATCTAAACACTTATTTTGTTAACCACTTAGGAAAAATAAAGCCAGTGACTCCAACAGCTGCAATTCATCATGGGTGAGCTTTTTGTGTTGAAAGTGATTTAATTGGCTACATTAAAAGTACATACATTTGCTACATATATTTGACTACATACATTCATTTATTAATCGAGACATGCATATTTCGCATTAGCATATTAAAGTGCTTTTCAGTGCTTTGAATTAATACATTACATGCTGTTTCAATAGGCGGTGATGTTTCTGATTGCTTGATTCAAAAAAGGAATCTTGGCCGAAAATATCGACACGTTTAGATTTTTTGTTGTTGTTACAAAATTTTGTCTTTGTTATGCATTAGGGATGTGACTTTCAGACTTTCAGAAAGTTCATTCATGACATATTTTCCATAAGATATATAAGGAATATTAAACAAATGGTAGTGGAAAATGTTTTGTGTTCAACCTATATTCAATGAAGAAAATAACGCCAACGGTTTCAACAGAACTTTTTTATGTGTATTTGTTTGCATCTTTGTTGATACATTTTTGCTTTCAGGACTCACCAGTATAGAAGTCAAGAATATTTTTTGGGTTTAATTGTTGATATTTCTTTTATTTTGTATCATCATCAGAGATATAAGTGTTAGAATAAACAATTTATTTGAACATCATCAATATATCAATCATTTATATAATATATCTATAATAGAATATCAATTGAAAATGATTGAAAATTCAGAAAATATTCCAAAGAAGAGAAAAATTTCACAGTAATATTACTAAAACATTCCTGAATTTGATGTTTTCAATTGTTAACTGCTCGTGTTTTAGCATAGAGTGTTCCGTTATGTTTTACACTAATCCTCGATTTTAATTCTTGCTGGATAAGACTTCACAGCTGTTCTGCTGTCACTTCTGGAACCTTCGTCAAGGTTTTCGGGAACATCTCCTCCAACGGGATCTTGGACATGATCCTGTTACCCTCTCGGCTCATAAGCAAGTCTGATGCTTCAGCCATGTAAGGCTGCATTTCTTCGTACAAGGATTTCCAGTTCTGATTAATGAACTGTAGAGCTGCTTTGTCTGAGAAATAAACAAACAAACAATTAAACAGAGTAGAAGCAAGTTTTTTGTTTGCGTCCGTGTTCACAAATTGAATAGAGAAACCAACTGGACTTAATCAAGTCCCATAAAATAATTGAGAATTATATACTTTGATATTATTGATCCGAGTTGGATTGAGAAAGACCAGTTGTAGGTAGCGCGTTGATAGCTTTGAAGGATTGAAGACATTCAAACTCTTATGTATGAAAAGCGCACCTATTCATAACCTGGTTAATTATTTGCTTTAAAATTATTCAACTCATGCGCTGTACTTTTCAAATGTGTACTTTGTGTTCTTGATCGATGCAAAATGACCTAGATGTCGAACGCGCCAAAAGAACAAATATGTATTCATTCTGTATGCTTACTACTGTGAATAGTAAGCCACTTTTTGAGCTGTATTTCATACAACTGTGAAAGTTACATGTGATTAGTGTGATGCGTTTATATACAACATTTTTTTTAGTGTTTTTGTCGAAAAGTTTTGTGATTAATCTTCAATTCTCAAAATTGGTTTGACTTGTTAGAAAATTGAATTCGAAATTCAAACCTGAATTCCGAAAAAAACCTCCATGAGAATAGCATATAGAGAGGGAAGAAATGAAAAAAACTTGTTTATGCAACCTGAATTACAGCTGATTAGTTTCAGTACAAGAAATTTTGACATTTATTGTAAAACTTCTCGTGTATCACCCTGGCCAAATCCAAGAAACTCACACATTTGAATCCGTCTGCTATTCAGTTTTCACATTCACTACCATTCATACCAATTCGTCGTTTCAAACGATCTACTTGGAAATAATCTAAAGTAGTAATGACGTACTCAGGTCTTTGTTGCCGGTGTAGAGATTCGAAGCGTAGGCGACCATGTTACCGATCTTAGGGGTGAATAAGCTGTGCTCAATATTCAAATATTCGACACCTTTCTTCATGTAAGGCGTTCCAGTTATCTTAGCAATACCACGAACATCGGCTGGAAAAAACAAAACACCACATTCAACACATTTGTTTGGTTTTGTTTAGATCCTACAATTTGGCATTCTCCACAAGGCGATAAAGGACCGAAGATGTGAACTTAACATAAAAATACAATAAAGAAAGATAGTATAAAAAGAAATTAGAACATGATTATGAATCACAAGGATATAAAAATGATTGTATATACGTTTTTCATGTATCTTAGGATGGAAGTAAGTTTAAAGCCGTCTTTGATTCTACTGGAACTTGCCAGTTCATAACCTTCATATTAATTTCTATATTTTATCTTCTGAAAATTCCCTTGATCTTCAACCTCCTTCACCCTTCTCAGCTCGAAACATGTTATGCAATTTGACTTTCAACTCTCAAGTTTTTCTCAACCTATTTCTTTCATCATTCATGTCATAATTTTCCACATTTTAATCATCTCTCTTTTCATACTTTTTTTTATGTATACCCTATAAGAGAGACGGTAACTTACTCATAGTGACATTGAAATGGCCGCCACCTTTGATGGGGAAAATGAACACGCCCTTGGATTCATATTTGCCCTCTGTGAAGATCTTGGGAACTTCAATATCAGCCTCCATCTCGAACTTATCGCCGTTGGGACCGAAGTTCACGCTGGAAGAACCAACTCATGTAATTCATTCTCCTTAATTTTATATCTATATTGTGCTATGAAAAAGCTTTATTAAGAGTGTTTGAACGAAGAGGAAAGATAATTACAACGCTTATGTTCTCTAGAGAACCGCTTACCTCTTGAGCGTAAGCAATGGGGTCTGAGACACCCTAACGCGTCCACAATAATTTTTCAGTGAATATTTTATTAAGAAAGATTCCATTTTATTATTCCACAATTTGATTGTTTTTTGTGGGAATATTAGAGGAATATTTATGATTATCTTAGTATTTTGGAATACAACTCGAACTACGTGAATCTCGTATAAAATTCAAAGGTCAACGTAGCATGCGCAGTGGTCCTCTAACTCGACTTGCACAGACTATAATTCCTGCGTCGACTTTTCAATCAAGTGTTTTAATTTATTCGAAGACAAAATTGGTGCAAATAAAATAAGCTCATATGGATTTCATCATTATTTAAAGGAAATCAATAATTTCAATCGAACTTAACAATAAGTTGGGTTATGTTTCAAGTTATCATACGCCTTACGACAAGAACAGTGCGTGATTAATAAAGTTTAAAAGTTCGAAGCTGAAGATGTTTGGTGTTTGAAACAGTTTCGAGTGAAGTGTCATACCTGATACTGTGGAATTTCATTTGTTTGCCTCCAGTAGTAGTGGAGTTAATGATGGTCATCGTTCCCTTGTTTTCTGCTGTGACGTAGTCGACAGTAACCTCCGATAGGAAGTAGGGATCGGTGTTAGGTTGAAGGCCCAACTCCGGGAAACCTGTGCACATACAATTATGCATTCACATCCAATTTACATCCAATTTACATTCAATATCTCGTTCTCTCTGTGATATAAATTCCTAAATTTGAAAAATAAATCGCGTATTCAAAAGAGTTCCCCAATGTATGTGTGAATCCAACTTTGGAGAGAGGGCCATTCATACAACTAGCTGACAATTCTGGTTGAGGAAATAACAGGAACATTTTCACTATGAGACAACATATTTCTTATATAATATAACAAAGACATTTCTTCTTGATATTTATATGTGTCAATGTTCCTTTGAAACTTTGTTCGACCACATCATTTTATTTGTAATATGTCAAATATTCGATAATTAAATTGAATAAACTAAAACACCTATATTGATTGATTGATTTTGAATTTAATGACAATGCTCAGGGGCCTCTTTCCTGTACACGATGTGACTAGTATTGTTATGATCCTCGACTTACTCATCGTTAATATCTTATACTTACGAATTTATACTTACGAACATATAGAATACCAGAGAGAATGAACTTCACTTTATCGTATCTAATATTTTATGAAATATCAAAAACTGAATATCATAATCTCAATTTCACTCTCATTTAATATATTCATAAATCAAAGTTGAGACAGTTGGATTATCACCTGATCTGTCAATCGCCCATCGCCCTCAGACTCACATGATAAGTTATTATATGTACATTCCTCAAGTTTGATAAGACGCTTGGAAGTTGAGCTATGTCAAAGGCTTACTATACTCTGATTTCTATCTCCTCCTTCATACTTTCAAATGAAACGTTTGTAACAAAATTATGATCTATTAAACTTCATTCAAAATTTGGTTGAAATGTGTAAAAGACTCGAGAAAAGAAGATTTTGAATGAATTAATTGAGAGAATGGTGTCTGAATCTTCATCAGACATAACCTAAATCTTCAAGTTACCTAATTCGGCGTATACATTGAATAATTGCTGGATGCTTTCCGTAGCGCACTTATTGAGTTCTGGATCGTCGCGCGCACATCTCCCTACAGGCAGCTTAAACTTGTCTGGAAAAAAACAAGAAAACATACACTTTTATTACTATTACTTTGCGATTTATTTTATTCTACATTTAAAAACAGTGTAGTATTGAAAACTTTAGAAAAAGCCTGTTCATTAATGACAAATGTGCATCGCATGGAAGTGGACACCATAAGGTCATTACGATCATTGTTACTAATATATATTGAATTCAGAGCGAAATTTAACAATTTTTCACGAGACGCACTTTATGGCTGTTACAACACCCTTCAGAAAATAGATATTCATACTGTAACTCGTTCATATAAAAACCCTGAGAAATATCTAATAAAAAAGTTCTGAAGTCATGAGAAATTCAATCATTTGTTTTGGGGAAATGAATTTTGTTGTTAAATAATCTCAACTAATATTGAAAAATAATTTGATTGTATAAAATATTTTATTTGCTTATGCTTTGTTGAGTGTATAGAAATATCATACTACCAAAAGGAGGTATCTATTTCAATATCAATTCAATTTTCACCACGGAGAGAAATGTATCATTACACTTATGATACAATTAATATATTATAATTATTTTATATTTTCAAGTTCTATCAGATGTTATAATTATAAATAAAGTTACTGGTGGAGAGGAGTGAACAGCCAAAGAGCGTGTCTTGTGAAAAATCGTCATATTTCGCCCTGAATTGTATGTATTAGTAACAATAGTCTCATTACCAGTATCAGTTTTAACTTTATTATTCTAGAAAATTTCATATTATATGACTTACTTGGCTTAGGCGCTGCTTGACACACGGCAATCACCACAACTAACACTAAAACCACGATTATCTTCATAGTAGTAGAACGAGAACGCTCGGAAGAATACTTTGAAGCGTTCTCTGTATTTTCTTTTATATAAACATTATGTTAACCTTCCATCTTCTTTTGCTCTTAGAGGAGTCAATTGCCCCCTCTCACCCCTCCTCTCACATTAGTACTAATTATTATGTTTCTATATACTTTTTCAGATCCATTATTTCCAGGTAGATGGAATAATTGAATTCACGAGAATATCATATAATGTAGAAACCTGTTGAAGTGTATCGTAATGATAGTTGGTTTTGTGTATGAAAAACAAAATAGTGAAGGTCATTTTTTTAAATTGAAAATTATACATAAATGTATGTGAGCTCATAGGAATATATATAAAAACTTGTCTCTTGGTAATTGTGCCTGCATGTGTATTTTAACCATTAATTTATATTTAACTTCTGTAAATAAAAAGATAGAACTGATAAAATAATCTAATTATACACTATACATATAATATTATATACTTTATATACTATATTTGGGAAAACCATAGGAGATTATACTTTTGCGAGGAGAATAATTAATTTTTTCAAGTATCCGAATTCTGATGATAGTTGCCATTTTGGAAAGATTCTGCATAGGGCTAGGTTATTTTTAATTTTTTTTTTTATATATTGGGTTTAACGACGCACTGTAATGATGACTAAGATCTATTGGCGTCGGATGGATGATTGATGAGATGATGGGATGATGAGATGAAGGTTTCTATGGGTAATGAGAAGGATAGTGGGAAGGAAGCGGTCGTGGCCTATATTGTGGGAACCATCCCGGCATTAGCCTAGACTACAGAGGGAAACCACGAAAAATCCCTGTAAAGATGAACGGTAGCGGGGATCGAACCGGGTTCGACATGCCCACTACTTACCGGGTCACATGGAGCAAGTGCGTTAACCACTCAGCTACATGTGCCGGTAAGTAGGTTATTTTGGGTACTAGTAAGAGGATAATATATTGAGAGAAGATTATTATCATCATCATAATTATTTATTGTTTAAAAGATTTGAACATAATACAAATATAGGAAATATTGAAACTTGGAATTGAAAATAAAAATGAGTAGACAGAAAGAGATAATTGAAAAGATTGATAGCGGTTCGTAGGATGTAATTATATGCCTCATACTGGACTTGAACTCATGTCCGACTTGACTTCTTCGTTAACTGAGTCGTGTAGTTGGTTATTACAAAAAATCAGTTTCTTATATTTCAGAAATTGTTGGTATCAGTTAGATTACCCAATTTTGAATTACACAATAACCCAAACCTCAATAACATAACTTATTTTTCAGAAGTGTTGTCATTTTTGTATATGGCAAAAGTATCGCATCTTCCTTGTTCACTAGAAATACTAATGATATGATTATAGACATACAAATCCAACTATGAGATAACTCCATTGTATTTTAGTATTATTTTTCCGTGGAAACAAAGTATAACGAAATACGTGATACGTATACATGAAAAATCAGTGAAATACTGATTCAACCTTATCGTGAAATATTCAATCACTTGGACATTGAGTTGACATAGTCGATCGTCCGTCCCCCGTATGCATTATCTTCAACAATCAGTTGTTTCAATCCTCCATCATGAAATCTCAACTGGCGTGGTCGATATTCTCGTCATATTACTTCCTAAATATGACAAAAAAACTAAACACTAATTTGCCCTGCAGCGAAATTAATTATAATGTTACGTGATGTTCCAAGTTTTTTTTTCATGTGTTTATAAAAATAATGGTTGGATTACATTTCATGATGAATGCTATACTTGAAATTTTACAAGGTTGTTGTGAATAATAATATAAAACAAATTTTTTTGCATTTTTTCCAAGAGCCCTTCATTGCTTGATCCTGGATGTTTTATTTTCTCCTTAGGATATGAGTGAACTGACGACACACATACTGAGTGAATTGATTATTATGTAGGGTCCACATGATATTTTAGCAAACAATAATCATCATCGAAATTCGTATTCTAAATATAGTCAAATATATTGTTTATTGCAATAAACTATAAGTTTTGACATGATATTAATGTGGCACTTTTAGAAAATGTGTAATTTCTTATTAGACGAGCTTTAGCGAGGGTTCAATTTGACACACTGAAAAAATTGGTGTTCGTTTTGATGTTTTTTTTTCTTTTTCTTCTTTTTTTTGTCGGTTCTCCACAGTCAAACGGCTACAGCTATCAACTTCAAACTTTTTTCACTATGGTTCCTCATCTAACTTGGATCTGTATAGTTTCATGGCATTATCGGGTGGTAACTTTTATTTTCATGAATTTTAGAAATTTCAAAAATACCTAATAGAATAATAACACGACAGAAAAAAAAAATTCAAAAAAAAAAAATGAAATTCTGTGTGAAGTTGAATTACATCTTGATACACATTTTTGGAAATTCTCAACTTGATCGGGTCAGCCATTTTGAAGAAAAAACATGAAATGTGCTAAATTGGTACCACTCGAAGCAGTTTTTACCCATTTATAACTTAAATGTCACCCAATTGGCGAATTTAGGCAAAAGTTAGGCGAAGAAGTCGACATACTATATTACTTTCCGCTCGTCCAACATCGCGTATATAGCGTTTTCCTAGTTGCCTCTGACCAGCTCGTGAAGTAAGAGTAATCTTATCACTATTTTTCATTTTTTTTGATTTATTCATCGAAATACATATACATTTGTCGTGATGTCGTGAGAGAAAGACAATGTTCAGCCTTTAGTGTGATGAGTGAAGTCATTGTGAATCGAGTAAATTCACCAAATTTATTTTATCAAGGATATCCAACGTTTTTGTTCAAAATCAACTTAATGAGCACATGAGAGGAAAAGAGGATGTAAAATAAATTACAAAGGTGCTGATATGGATTATTGAAGCTCAAACATGTTTCAACAGTATTCATATAAGAGATCTCATGTTTTTTATCCTGCGGAAATTTGACATAGAGTCATTATTACCCAACTAATGCTGAGGATATCAAGGTAGGATCGTTCGGACTAGGCACCACAGGGGTGATCTTACCACTACAAAGAGCAATACATAAATTCAATGTGTAACTCATTTTAACAAACTGTAAATAATAAACTAATACATTCAGAGATAATGAACAATTCTGTCGTATGTGTTGGGAAATCTTGGGAATTCTTCGAATTGGTGAAGATTCACAAATCTTCACTTCATTTGTGAATCTTCGATCTTCTCATGTGTGTGTTTGTTCCGCAGCATTTTTCCTTGGATTCAATTTTGTCTTCATCCAAATTTTACATTCTTAAATTTTTCTCATTTCTATTCACTATATGAAGTCTTGACCAACTTGTAATTTCCACAAGAGATTCACCAACGAAGTTTGTGAAATGTTTGCCAATTTGTTGAGGTAAACTGAGAGAAATCATATATTCAAAGATGTGCGCGGTTTATAAGACGTGAAGAGAGTACTCAAGTATTTCCTTATTGGTATCGATAGAAGAGCAAATATTGCAGAGAACATGTCCAAACATGAGGTTTGAAAAAAGAAGAGTTTATAGGCTCAAGAAATTGATGAATGAAAAAACAAATTATCATATGAACCAACCATTTCTTAATTACTACTCAGAACTGAATATTATTTGCTCAACGATCTCATCAAACAGCTAGATTATCCAGGGTTATGAATAATGAATAATGAATGGGTGATAATAAATGATGGTTAAAAAAAAACATATGTGGAACTCGAACCCAAGCCCAACAATTTTCCAGGCAGCCGGAACCAGATGGGAAGCCATTACTACTTGGCGATATCACATCATACCACAGGATATCAGGACCCTTATTCTCTAGACTAGGAAAACGCCATATATGCGTTGTTAGACGAGCGGATAGTAACAGTATGTCGATTTTTCTGCCAAACTTTTGCCTACATTTGCCAATTGGGTGACATTTAAGTTATAAATGGGTAAAAACTGCTTCTAGTGGTACCAATTTTGCTAAAGCTAAAGCTCGTCTAATTATGATATGAGATTATGAGATGAGATTATTATGCTACGGTATTTTCATAGCATTTTCAGTGAGATTACCAGAATTCCACCTAAATAATCTCATCTCATAATCTCATAATCTCGAGAATAAAGGTCCAGGTCAGTGAACATTACTTATTTCTGGTGCCAGAGGTACGCTACTGAATCTTATTTCTAACAATTTGAAGAAATTTGGAATATCTTCAATTCTAAGAAATACTAAATAACATCATCATTCTCACACTCATCTCACCGAAGTCAAGCTCATTGCATGAATTCATTGCTTGATTCTCTATTGTGTTTGATGATATTCGATAATTATAATAAGTTGGTATTGTTATGAGAATATCAAGCTCAAAACTTTTGTTTTCATATTCTATTCTTATTTCTACGTGATCTTTTCGGTTGACGTTTATCAGTTTACGTTTTTGTTCTTTTAGAAATCTAAAATTAATTAATAGTAAATCAACTAATTGTTTTCATTATTCATCGATGACAGATGGTAAACTAAATGTGACAATTTACTATGATTCTTTTGTTTGAAAGTTCAGTCCCAAATTTATTCACAACCCTTATTCCGATGTATATTCATTAATCGTGTTGGGTAAATTCCTCCGAGTGAGTTAGAACTTATAATCATATAAACAGTACTCTTGAGATACTTTCATAATAAAAGTTACACATATAGTTATTTTAAAAATATGTTTATTATCAGCTTAAAAAAAACGCATTTCCAAATTGACAATGAATTTCAATCATTCACTTTATTTGCTTCATCCTTTTTTTCCATTCATCTCTCATAATATTTCTTCCTTTCTTTTACCTTTTTCTTTTGTTGGCTTATATAAATTATACATTTCAAATATTACATTTTTATTGCGTATAATTATAAAATTACATCTCTAATTATAATAATCAAGATGTACACAACTGAAAATGAAGTTTGACAGTCCAGATTAATGTTGTTGTACGCCAAGAGAACGAGTTGACATCAAATGATTCACAGTTTGGATGCTGTGTGGACTCCAGTCAGTGTGTGCGGGAGCGCATCTTCTAATGGTAGTCGGGACAATACTCGGTTACCTTCTCTTTTCAGAAGTAATTCGGCGGCCTCAGAAGCGTAAGGTAGCATTTCCTCGTACAACGAACGCCAGTTCTGATTGACGAACTGAAGAGCAGCATTGTCTGCAAACAACAACAATGATGGTGATTAGTCTGATTGAAGTTTTAATTGTGTGCCCAAGATAACTATATAGTTTCATGCGAATAATTGTATGGATATTATATGGATCATGTCTTCTTGAATATTAGAATTGGGATATATGCATCATGCATTTCAAGAAACCCCCAAATGAAATTTTGATTTTTGTTATTCATCAATATTTCAACTATGAGTAGCAATTTTGTTCTTAGTGAAAAGTGAAAAAATGAATATGTTCAATATATATACAAATATATAAAAAAAGTATACATGTATATATATATTATATGGAATCAACCATATAATTATTATATGTATACATTTTTCAGAAGTATGAATAAGAAAGTGGCAGACCATTAGAATATTGATATATTAATTCATTGGATTTGCCATGACTTTGATTGGTTTTTAAATTCCGTTTCATCTCTAATAGTTCCAGACCCATCATTCATTGAAAGAATAATCATAAGCCCAGAGGAACATACGCGCGCTACAAAACGTAATTGATCATCACAAATATACTCACTCAGCTCTTTATTGCCGGTGTAGAGGTTCGAAGCGTAGGCCACCATGCTGCCGATTTTCGGAGCGAAGAGGCATTTATCTACTTGCATGTGCTCAACACCTTTCTTCATGTAGGACGAGGCAAAAACTTTGACACTGCCACTGATGTCGGCTGAAATCAGTACATAATGATTATAGATCATGAATAAACAGATGAACGAATTTGATAAAGAAAGGGATTATGAATGTCAACAGTCAAGTATTGTCATTTTGTTGCATCTAGAAATAGACTTCGAGTCAATCGTCATATATACGACAATAGTTTCAATTTGATCTACAGGGTATATTCTTAATAAACGAGATAATGTATTACGGGAAATAATATTTTCAACTTTGAGTCATTTTGTGAATTATTCGAAGTTTGAATAGTGTGAGCCTACTGAGAGATATAGCCAGAAGATGCGATCTTTTTCCATAGAGTAAAGAAGTTCGATGCAGTCTCTTACCCTCAGCTAAAAAGCGCACGGTGAAAAATTATTTAAAATACGGTAGGCCTACTGAAAAAAAACACACGTCAATTCGAATTTGTTAGAATTACTTTTCTTCCAAACGGCTCGAATGATTGCAACCCAAATTCAAACAATATAGTTCATTATTTTCCCTGTAGAATCTCAGTTTTTGTGTAGACCAACGAAATCGTCGGAGCAGTTCAGAGTTGAAACTCGAGTCTCTGTGGTGATGTATAAGACACACATTCAGAGTTTTCGTTTACGCTCGTACAATGATGTTCATTTTATACTCACTCTTATTAATCTATTAATGCTCGGTATTACCAAGTCTAGTTAGCCTTTATCTGACAGTTCAAACTTGTTATCACCATGGTTACCTGTGGTATTTGTTTTCACCAACTCTCAGATAAATACTAACTGGCCGTGGTAATACCAGGCCTTAATCTTATAGTTACTCATACTTACTCATAGTGACATTGTAATAACCTCCACCTTTGATGGGGAAGATGAACACTCCCTTGGAGTCGTATAAGCCTTCGGCAAATACCTTAGGAAGTTCAATTTCCACATCCGCTTCAATCTTGTTGTTTCCAATAGTACCGAAATCTAACCTGAAACAAGAATGTCATATTTTAGAAATTTTTCAGGTTACCAAGAACCATTAGTATACATTAAAACATAAATGAACCAGAGGAATATATTCATAAAACATTTACAACATTTCTCCCTTCATTTTTTTTCCATTTTCCATCGTTTTTGGCAATATTGAAATCATGATTTACATTATAATTGTTTCCCAATTGAGGCAAATGATTGAATAATATGACTGTTCAGAAGCGGCACCTCTTGGTTGTTTTAAGACTTCAAGGCGATCTTTTCAACAATTTCACAAAATATTATATAATAACTTGACAATTGAAATAGGAAATGGAATTAAAAGATAGAATTATTAACATTTCAAACTTACTTGAGGTCTTTGACTTTCAAGTGCCTGGCTCCAATAACAGTAGAATTGATCATAGTCATCGTTCCCTTGTTTTCACCCAGTAAGTAACTGACCATAATCTCCGACAGGAAGTAGGGATCACTGTTAGGTTCCAGACCCAACTCCGGAAAACCTAGACAAAAAAAAATATTCCTCTGGTCATCTTCAATGATGATTCAATAAGCAAGAATGTAAAAAAAATCGCTACAAAGGAATTATATTGCTAAGAATTATTACGAGAAAATTAATGTGTAGGTCTGAAGAAATAAAAGGAAAGGCGTATATGACTTTGGAACCACTTATTGTGATTATTGATTATCATTTGCCCAACGACCCCACCAACAGCCAAGTTATACAGGGGTACGAATGAACAAGTGATTATGAATTGATGACTGGTGAGAGGACGCTTACAAAAACAACCCGTACCATATGCGGGACTCGAACCTACGCCCAACAGTGACTTCAGTTTCTGAAGCGGAGCCTCAGCTGACCGAGCTACCGAGGGTGGCCTACTTATTGTGGAATACGATCAACTGTTGAGGGCCATGTACATGGAGGGAAGAGGTAAAGAAGTTCAGAGGGTCCAAGGCTGACTGCTAGAACAAGTATAAGTAACAGATGCTAATGTCACGAATGCACGAATGCTGGGGAAGATGACAAATAATAGAGGAAGAATTAAAAATGTTATAAGCTTCTGTCAAGTGACATCACTCATTGTTGAACGATACAGACAACAATGTCCACCAGTTGGAATTGACCAATCAGAATGTTTGGCAGTCCACCAGTTCGCTGTGTTGCTATGGTAACGATTGTTTGTCATTTGTTACATGGCAGAAGCCTATAGGTGAGGAAAAAAAAAGTATTTCTAATCATTCAAAAGCATTGTGAGGAAAAATAGTTTTGTGAGCGCAAAACCTAAACTATTTGAGTTACCCTAAAAGACTTACCAAACTTTGTATAGATGTCAAACAATTCTTGCAAGCTCTTCTTGAAACAAGAGCTCAACTGCGGGTCGTCTCTTGCGCATGGCTGTACTGGGTACTTAAACTTGGCTGGAAACAAGAGAAATAGACATAGAAACACGTCTAAAACACGTGTCGTTTGCTGGAACACGAATATAAGTTGGCAAAAATGTCAGTTTTCAACCTTGGGAAACATTGGTCAGTTGTGCTTACGAACTCTGAATTAAATATTCATAAGCTAATAATAGTTGGGGTATGAAAATTAAAGTAACTCAGAGTGACGACAAGTGAATTCACTAATTTTCCAGTGACCTGGAATGCAGATACAGCGTCTGTATATAGTGGTATAGCCACTTTAAACACGAGCACTCAAATTGACCAATCATGATATTGCATTCAATTTAAACCCCTTATTATCTCTAACAAATTCAATTTTATATTGCTTATTACCCAAGTTCTCATCATCAAATCGATTTTGCTTATTTTATGCTCATTATGCGATTAAATTTGCGATTGTACTTATAATTCACTATTTTAACTCACAGTTATGCCTTTTTTGAAGGGCTTTGTGGATTTTTTTTGTTTTAATTGTGTTTTTTCTTTCTGTATCAGTGTATGTGACCATTGAAAAAAAAGTTGCCAAATCATCATATTTGAGCACTTTACTTATGTCTTCTCCGTCCATTTAGTGCTGATTTCAACATTTGTTTGTGCCTGCTATTTTAAGATTTGGTACCACATTACTATCTTGTCTCTAATAAATAAGTATATACATATACATATAGTATATATATTTTACTTACACTTTGCTGCGTGAGATGCAGCGGATATCACAACTAACAGCACTAACACCAATAGTGACTTCATATTGTCGCAGAGTAACAAAATATGCTACAAATGACATCGCTGCTTCCTTATATAAGATAGCAGGTAGCCTTCATTCTTCGAAATGCCTCAGGTTGCTAGATTAATGACACCCCGTTATATTAGCAATGTGTAATATACAAATAATTATCAGCACGCTACCGTGATGCTGTTCGAAATTTTGTGATGAACTTGAATTGGTATTTTTTTTATCAACATTGGAAACTTTTGTTAAGTCGTTTTTCCCAATTGAGGCTAAGAATAAAAAGTAGAATCGTTTGGACCAGGCAATACATAGGCGATGATGAAGTGATGAACTTCAATAGTGAAGTGTAAGTTTATAGTAGTGTGGATAATTTAAAAACTGTGAGTGGTAAAGTATAATAAGGTCAGTAAAAATGGCATATTCAAGTATTTCTGTTGTGGAACAGAAATCTTTGTCATTTTATTCATCTTTTCACCTTATTCGATTTATCTTTGTCTTCTTAATTCTCGAAACTTCATTTCATTTTATTCTTTTCACCTCAAGATGAACACATTCGGTTTTAAAACTTGACAAATGATAATCGAAGATATCAATTCATCTATATATACTACCCTTGATAACCAAACATGAAATCAACATATTCTTGAATTGAAAATATTTTCAGACGAATAATATTTGTGTTTGACCTATAGCTGTATCACTGAGTCGACACCATGGAAGAAAGAAAACATCCAATTTACAAGAATACATAATTTCACAAAAGTTTCCGCTCTCAATAGGAATGTATACAAAAAGGGAGTTACCACACTCTAATTCTGATATATAACAATTGGAATGACAATACGAGAATTCTTAAACAGTGACAAGGAGGAAACTTTCAATATAAAGTTGTGAATAGGCCTATTATGAATAGTTAGGCAGAGTATTAAAAAGTTTAATATAACAGTTTGTTGAGTATATACAGTATATAGAGTATATACAGTATATAGAGTATATAGAGTAAATAGAGTAGTTTGTAGAGTTTTTTGTATATAAGTTGACTTTGAATTTATGGTATAAAACATTTTTGACTGCGGAGGACTGAGAAAAAATGAGTGAAGCATGTTTTCATGCTCGAGGAGATTTTTTTTTCTACCATCAAAATTCAAACCAGATCATGAGGTTGAAAGTGGAATGTTTCTAACAGGGCACATCAAAAGCGATTTCACCACCTCAAACTGATAATCGAATGTAATTGATTCAACGAACTGTGAATCTTGGGGTGATAAATTACTGTCAACAATTAAAAAATTTGCATTGTTATTATAAATAACGAATCACCAATATAGCTATTAGCAAAATTGCTCGTCTGTCTTAATGTGTATAGATGGCGTGTGGCTTTTCCTGTAGCCTGCAGAAATCTCTGGAAGGCGTCAACCGATTGACGTGAACAAACACTAAAATGCTCGCCGCGAATCGCGGAGAGCAATTAGGGTTGTCCCAAAAATCGCCTAAAAACAGATCGATATTTTATCCAAATTCCGGCCATCAGAAAGATGGTCATATTTTCAGGACACAGAACACGTCAACACGGCCGTAAATTGTGTCGTTGAAGGCTGTATGATTGTTTAGAGAATAGGGTAGGTGGCCGCGGGAAGGGACGAGTGGGGACGCAATGATGCCACGTAAATATAGTGCGCTTAATTGTGCGTGGACAAAGTAATATGAAGAGTAATTTGATGATTGCGGTGACGATATAGATGCGTGTTTGTATTTCGAGTTCCAATGTTTGAATCGTTATCTTGGCAACGGCTCAGCAGATCGCCATGAGACAAACGCCAAATTGATTTCACACGAACACGATTGAAAGTAACTATAACTCCGCGTACAGACATTTACAGTTTGTGCACCGGGACAGGGATTCGGGACATAATGGTGGCAGTGGGATATCCCGCACATGAATGTTACGCTTTCATTCCACGGCGCTTTCATACATCGATATCTCACCGGTAGTTCAGTGAATCAGCAACAGGTGGACACGATCAATCGGGACTATGACAAAACACCGAGATATGCATACATGGGACCACAATGATCCACCCGGCAGTATGCCGGATCTCTGCTAGTTCTCTCTATCATCTCTATCACACTTAACCCCTATTCTTCTTTCCAAATATATTCGATTTGGTATTTGTTTCAATTTCTTTTTTCAAAATAATTTTATTTTTCAATGTCATTATACATCATATTTTTTTCCATTCCACAGAGCTATTTCTTCTCTTCATTTATTAATAAGTCATTTTTTATGTATTTTTTAAATTATAATTTTTTCATTGACAAACAAAATCATCGGAATATCACTTAAATCTTTAATGATGTGGTCGAGGTGAAAACACCATACACTGCTTACCCAAAGGAAGACAACGGACATGATGTTATTTGTTTATTTATTTCAACGGTTGAAATGGTTGAACTAGTCAATGGCCAAACATCTCTTTACACTCGACTTATTTCCAATGTAATGTCCTCGAACTGATAATGGTTCATCTTACGCCAAATCAAGAATTAGCTCATTATATATTTGCCAACATTGAGGTTTCGTGACAAAATCAATTACAAATATATGACAGACAAAAACTAGCTTTCAGTTGGATCAAATAACAACAACAAGAGGACATTATTCGCACGCGAACTGAAATAAATTCAAACGTAATTGAACAAAAATGAACATGAACAAAAATGTGTATAATGACATACAGGAACGCAAATAATGAAGACTTGATCTTGGGAATAGTTGTCAGGGTCAGTGGTGTTATTATAACTAGGCAAAACTCAGAATATGCGTTGCAAGAATGCGTTGTGACATGGGTGAAATATCTGAATGAATTAAAATCGAAAACTATACCCACCTTGGATAAAATGAAATAAAATATATCGGTACTTCATTCGGTAAATATGAAATCAAGAATGCCGTAAATCTTATCAACATAATTCTGCTGAAATTTTCATCCATTTGATGAATGAGGAACATTTATCAAATTATTTTTTTCAAAAAGATTGGTCCGGATTGAATACAAATTTGGAATAGTGTGTATCATTCTTGTGTTCATATTCGGGGAGAACTAGTTTTTTTCAGGGGAGATTTCAGTTTTCGTATTTTAATGTTATGTTAATCTTATCAATTTTAATCTTATGTAATTCGCAACGAAAAAAGTTGCTAAAAGTTGTTAAAAAGTTGTAAGTGAAAATCGCTATTGCCCAATCGCTAGTGTCTAATTCCGTTTACTGCACATCGAGTGCTACTCAGTTCAGAATGAAATCACTAGGATTCGCTAGAATAGCGAAATTATTTCGCACATCATGGAAACAGCTATGCGAGTTCGTCACGCAAAGTTTCGCAGTAATTTTTTTCATGGAGAGCTAGCTTTAATCGATTACAGCGCATTATAGCGATACTATCACTATTAAGTCGTGGTTAGTATTGAATTGAAAACCATGCTCGCACTATATGCATTCGCTTGGTTATTTTCATGGATGACTCAGTAAATGGTTATCATTCAAATTATTCTGTTCAAGGCTTTCACGAAAAATTACTGAATTGATTTGTTTATTCTTTATTGATATTCAAAAAGTAGTGTTTGAACGTGGAAGTATATTCAAATATATTCATGGAAACATTTATATATGGTATGAATACACTTTTACGTTGAAACATGACTTCCTAATTAACTATGTTTGAATAATATCATAAAATTGATTGTACTGACATAGCATGTTATGGTTTTGCCATAAAAGATATACGCCTTGACTGGGACTCGAACTCGGGACTTTCTGATTGCCGGTCAGCTTGAGCTCTTCCAGCTGTTAGATACGCCTCGACTCGGTCGAGCTGTATATATATCTTCTATGACATGGCTGTAACATTCTAAATATCTCGATATTCAATCATATCCAAGAAGTTTAATTATTAAATGAAAAAAAAAAAAAAAAAAAAAAAAAAAAAAAAAAAAATATATATATATATATATATATATATATATATATATATATATATATATATATATATATATGTACTCATATGATGACAAAAAGTGAGGATCCCAGTGAGCTCACTCATGAAATTAGTATAGCTATAACTTGATAGGAAAATAAACACTTTTCTCCGTATTTTTCTAAATTTATACTTCGTCAAGTTTCGAGAAATAAAAACCATTGTAGATCAGTGAGACTTTGCACGACTTCACGCCCAATTACTTAACAAAAACGAAATCAGGAGTATCTAAACTTCTTTTATGAATTGGTACTTGCAATTCTTTACGAAAAATGTCGATACAAACTGAGAAATAGATACAAAAAGATACAAACTAGGAAAAAGCGTCTGAACTAATACTAATACACTGATTTAAAACTAATATACTTCTCTTATCTACTAGATTGCTTATTCATCTTCCATTCTTCAATATAAACAATGAATAATGAAAAAGGTTTCCATACAAAGAATACTAGAGCACATAAAATGTAAAGCTACTTGGAAAACTGTTGTAATAATGAAAATTCCATCAACAAAAGAGCTGATTTTTTTAAACTTTCTGCTTAAAAACTCATGATACAGAACATTCCATTTGATAATTTGACTATCAAGATGAAGAATACAGTCAACTTCACATTTAAACAATCGTATCGTTCAATTAATATTCTAAACTTTTAATAGTACTTAATCAATGTGAACTCGTTGATGAAATAAATCTGGATAATGGTTTGAACATTTGTTCTGCAGTCTCTATCTTGAAATGGAATCAAAGAATGCTTTAATGGAAAATATAACCGTTCTTTTATTTCAGATTTACTTCTAGTGTTTCTTTTACTACAAACCTCAGTTCTGAACATCAAGTTTTCTGACATTCTGATTCATAATTGTTTTACAAATATTTTATGGCTTCATTGAATGAGCATATTATATATACGAGAAGATTCCATTAAAGAAAATGGTAAAAATATACTGCGATTATGTGTTGAATTTGATTTAGTTCTTCTTGAAGTATTCTTATCCAACAGGTAGAAAACAAGAACTCAGTCTACTTCCAAATTCCACCAAATATAAGCTTTCCTATCAGAAAATAACTTTATTGATGAGCGTAGCGAAGTCTCCATCCCACTCTTATAGGGCTTTGTCTGTGTGTTTTTTTTTGTTTGTTTGTAAGCACTCCACAGGTCGCAAGGGTTGACTGATCAACATGAAACTTTTTTTGTACACGCAAACTCATCCAACTTAAAACTGTATAGTTTTTGGGATGAATCGGTCGGACCGATTTTGAGAATCATCATCTCAAAGTTTCTAAAAACCCCATAAGATTTGGCTGGGCGGAAAATGTTGAAAAATAAAATCTCTCCAAATGAGATGAAATTTTCTCTAAATGTGTATACATGGATTTTACACATTATTACGATTTTTTAAGCAATTCTGATCAGTCGTTTTGAAGAAAAAAAATAAAATGACTGATAATATTCATAAAATATATCATAAAAATTGTGACAGAATTAAGTTGTCGAGATTCACTGCTTTCTAGATTCAAGAGTTGACCAACAATGAAGTATTTTTTATATGCGTCAAGGTGTGTAGAATACCAGAGTCAATGAAGTGGCAAGAGTAGAACTACTTTAACGACTTTAATAGCTTATTCAGATATCAAGGTGTGTAGAATACCAGAGTCGATATAGTAGCAAGGGTAGAACTACTTCAAGGACTTTTATACCCTATTCAGATATCTCGCTCATCTTACAACGCATATTTCGCGTTTGACTAGTAGTAATGGTATATCACGGAATATAGTCAAAATGTAAAATGATGGACATTAAAATAAAGTTGAACAACTACAGTGATGAGAAAGTTGGATCCAATGATGATATTGGTTATGTCTTGAATTATAGCTACGGTATGTTTAAAAAAATAAACAACCCTTCATAACACTATAGCACCCTTTGAACTTCAAAATGTCCTCATCCAGTGTCTTAACCATTCTACCATTTCATTGTCAACCAACAAAAAACAAAATATCTGCACATCCAAACATAATATTATAATATTATGTAATATGGATCAAATGACAAAATAAACAAGATTATTATCATTATTATTATTATTATAGCTATAATAAAAATGATAATGAGAATAATGATAATAAGCATGGTAAAAGGCCGTTGATGTACGCCAGCCACTCCATCTATTTTCAATTCTGTTCCTCAACATATATTGAAACTTCAAAACATAAGTTCTGTCAAAAAAGAAATTAAGTGCTGGCTTTTGGACTCCTTGAGTGATACTCTGTAATTATTTGCAAATGGATTTTTTTCACTTAATGTGTAATTCGTATCCACCAATATCCTACTTTCTCCCCAATATTTCACCTTTCCAATTTAATTAAGCGCAATGTTATTTTTTATATGCAAATACAGTGTTTTCTTTCTTCGTTATTATTATTCTCTGTCTAATCCACAGATAAGCCTTGGGCTAGGCTTTGTGGAAAAAGTGAACCTAATGTTTTCTATGAATGAATGATAAATAAACAACTTTTACTACTACTAGATGGATAATATACTCAACTCCTGCTTATTCTTACGCAGACTATTGCCAGAGTTAAGAAACAAGGGAGTGAATATATGGTGGATATCTCAGTTTTGCTTGGTGATTGAAGTTCACATTATATTGTGAACCGCATCACTGTGATCTATAACGTTCACTTGTTTGCCTGATTTAATTCTTTTTCTGTCTTTGCAAGACGTGATCTATAAAAAATTTGCATGTAGGAATGTTGTGTGAAAGAATCACGTAAAAACATATAAATGAATGAATGAAGATTCATTCACAACTTCAGGATATACCACTACAGAGAAATAATAATCTCATGTAGGATATCTGATATTTTGGATTTTTTGTTTATATGCATTATATATATATATATATATATATATATATATATATATATATATATATATATATATATATATATATATATATATATACATATATATATATATATATATATATATATATATATATATATATATATATATATATATATATTCATTCAAGATTCTGTCTTACGGTGAGATTGCAAAAAAGCACAGAATAAAAATCAATTGATTAAAATATGGAAAATTATCAATAATAACATTTCAGAGAGAATAACAAAATAAATATAGCAGGACGAGAAACAAAATATAAGTTAATTAAATCTGAGAATGGTGGTAATCGAAATGAAATGATGATAGTGAAAACTTTGAAAAAAAATGTAAAAGATTGTATGAAACAAATGTAAAAAAATTGTACAAGATTGTATAAAAAAATAAAAAGATCGTTAAGTATCTAATTGAAACAGAACGTAATTTGCGTCATGTAATAGAGGAAAATGATGCAATTTTTACTGTACGTAGTTAGTTATAGCACATTTATGGCACTTGACGCTGTTGAGTATTCTTTGGTAAGATAGATGGAATCTTCAGTTAATAGGAATAAGATAAATTAATCAAGAATTACGCTAATTGAATTGATACGTACAGAACAAAATCCTACATTTGTGCAGTTTCAACCATGGATTTCTATATTTCTAATATTGAGACTTTGCCTCTCCAGAAAAAAAATGCCGAATGATAGAGAGTAAAAGTAATGGAAATGAATAACACAAAGGTACACAAAGCAATATAACAATAAATTAACTACTGTGTGATATGAAACTGAAATTATAGAGGTGCGTGACAAAAAAAACATCAATATATACTTACAAAGTGAAAATCGAATATTGAAATTAGAATCTTGCTTATGATTTTTCAAAATCGATTACACTCTTCCAATACTAGTAACATATTAAATCAGTTGAATATGATATGATTATATAAATAGGTATAATATAAATATAACACACATGATAAAAATATGATATAAATATAGATATGGATTTTTTTTCCATTTTTTTTCAATTCATAATGAAAACATACATTATTCATCATACAATCAATAATTCATAAAAACATTCATATAGATTTGTAAATTTATCACATGTTTTTTTTATTGCTTATTATTTTGTGTCTTCGGGCAACTCTATTGTGAGTAGAGATTTGATTCAGTTTTTATACATAAGAGATATGGTAAATAATATAATAAGATGATATAATCCACATGGGCATTATAAAAAGGGTCATTCTAGAAATATGCTGGAAAAATATTTTCTCTCAAGAAAAGTACAGGGAAGTATTGGAATGAGCTGAATGAGCTAGTGTTTGAGAAATATGAACAAAACATGTAAAAGCATGTAAAAGTAAAGAATACAAAATATTGGAAATTAAAAAAAAATCCCTCATTGTTTAATCAATTCGTTCCCAGCATATTTTTATTCAATTAGTTGCTGAATTAATCACTGGATAATACCGAATAATTTTATTCGGATTCACAATGTTGATATACGAAATGATTTATCACGTCATATTAAGGTCTATTGTGGGCGTGTGTGTGGATTGTGTATGTATATGTGGTTAAATGGTTTTAAAGTACATCATTTATCAACAAGTTCCAAAAAGCTAAAATCCTGAAATTATGGAGATTTGCGAAAATCGATTAATCATCTCTTCCTTCATCAATCTTATCATTTGAGAGGAATATGTTTCACCCTCAATTAATTTCTGTTTGACATTTTCTTAAAGAGTTGAAAATCTTGTTAACAACAAACCTGTTTTTCAAAGAGATGATACAATCACTTCTTTCTAATAACATTCAAACTTTGTGAGACAAATTGTTTTCGAAATAGTTTTCCTTAGTGCGTCATGATCGCACTTTCATGAAGACTGAAAGCAATATTCCTATATTCATGTCGTCTGGACAGTTTTTTTAAGCCACATATACTGGAAACAAAGCCCTTCCGTATATCTTCCAAAGACCTCAGCAAACAGAGCAGATATTTCTTCATAAACATTCTTTTTTATATACTTTCATTTTGGATTCATCTTGATCCTCTAGTTTTATCTTCATATATTTTCATAAATGTTCTGTTCTTTGTCTTCTAGTATCCAATAGTACTCCAAGATATTTTTCCATTACATTCCTTAATCTCCCTCTCTATCCTTCTATTATATTTGTTCCCGTAGACAGCCCGAGTCTCTTCCTATTACTTTCAGTCAGAAAACTTCATTATTATTTTAGTTTTCTTTACAGAAACTTTTCTCGATTTATGGCTATTCTGTGATCATGATCTTTTCATCATCATTATATTCAATCGTCATAGCTCCAAGTCGTTTTTTAAAAGTTGAAATAGAAAATTTCCACAATGACGTTTTACGAGATACGATTCTTTTAGTTTTGTTGGATATTTCCGCAACTTGATATTGAATAACTTTTTTTGTTATGTCAAAACAATTAATTATTTCCATAGCCTTCGATTGCGTTGGATTTAAAATTGAGTACAAACTTCAATAAGAAAAACAAATAACAATCAGAATGAAATTATTGCTTAAGGATTTAAATTTTTTTTTTTGTTGCGTTTGCATAAGATTTGCTGAAGATCATTAAAGCAACGCTTGTTGCTCTGTTGTTTATTCAATGTTCTTTCAATTTTTTCCCTTTTTTCATTTCAATAAATACATTTTCAAGAATTTCTCACAGTTTTTCTAAATGTAATTGAGATCAATAATTTTGGTTTCACTTTTGATGAACGTCTCGAAAGCAATTTCCTGATAGTTGTAAATGAATTGTTCAGTTCAACACTTCCTGCAGGCTATCATTTTCTTTCCACTCTTAACATATCAAAGATATCTATCTCCAGTTTTATTCATAAAGGTTCATATTTATAGTCATTCTTTTCTCTGAATATAAAAATAAATCCACCCTCATGGCAGGGTGAAGGGTCAATCATTTACACCCAAAGAAATGTCATGCTTTTTCCTTTTTAATATAAATCCTTCTAATAGTGCCAGTTGTGGTTCCTATCCTTTATCACTGACGTTCAAGGGTCTCACTAGTCACCATATTCTTATAATTAATCATTTCCATCTCCATTTCTCTTTCTTTCCTCATCATCACATTTATTTCATATTCGTGTCTTGTATTTCAATTATTCACTTTCTTTGTCCCGCCTTCAGAAACAGCCACTCTTTTCTTTCTCTGTTTTTCTTTTCTTACATCAAGATATATTACACTTTGGTCTCACCTCTATACATCTCACTAGCTCACTCAGTTCATGCAAAACAGCGCTGTCATCGCTTCTACTTGAGTGCCTGCCTGCCCACCACATCGATCTATGCTGTCCAACACATAAAAGAAATTGAGAACGTTATGCAAAACATGAAAGAAGTTTATCTTGAATGTGTCTCTCCAGATTGACCGTTATACTTATCATGAACGATCGACAGTTTCGTTTATATAACGGTTGGGAACTTAACTGTATGGTTAAGTGTGTTAACTGTATGGTACTAACTGTATGAAATGACGAACATTTTCTCTCACAATGGCTCAAGTTGGAACTAGACTACGTTTAGCAGAAAACAAATGACAAAATCTTTGAGGGTAATTATTAATCAGGATTGAGTCTGAATGAAATGCATTCGTAACCGAATGTATAACAAGTGGATCGGTTAATTATCGCTTAATTAATTTTTAGTTCAAGTGGACCTTAAAATCTCAAAACATATGGACAAATTATTATTTAAATCCTGTTTTTACTGAATCAAAAACTCATATTGTATATGTTACTGATGTTAGTATAGAGTATCTTCGTACAATTGCTTATCCATCTTCAAGCGGAAGATGCACAAGAGAAAAAAACGAATCAACATGAAGCTGTGAGCAAAATGACAACAAAACAAAATGACGACAATTGTATGACTTCTGTTGTTTTATGTCATTTCGATTGGTTTCTACAATTACATTTCTTTCAAGAAATATGTTTTTTTTTGCAGTCGTCTCGATGGTTTTTCTCCTCAGGAATAACTAGAAAGTAGGTAATTTAACGATTCTTGTCACTCAGATGAAAACGACGTGATATCTATGTACTAAATCAGTGGTTAAATATATAAACCATGTAGCTAAGTGACTTGGTAATCTTACTTCATGTCATAATAACTTGGTTAAACATGTATAATCTAGGTTAAAACCTCCTAAACTTTGCACTGTAAATTCAATCAGCAACTTTGTATAGCAAAACTTCGATTGAATGCAATATCACTAACTTTACGGTAGACCATAGGCTAAGGACTAGCTAGAGAGATAGAGATGGAGAGAGAGAGAGAGAGAGAGAGAAAGAGAGAGATGGAGAGAGAGAGATGGAGGGACAGAGAGGGAGAGAGAGAGAAAAAGAGAGAGACGGAAAGAGAGAGAGAAATATACCGTGAAGAAGAGGGAAAGAGAGAGAGAGAGAAAAACGGTGAATAATATATCCATCTTGACGGACGTGGACAGATCGCTACTTTTATCTCACAATTTTCAAAAGATTTGAATAATAAAAATGGAACGGGAAATATATGAAAACCGAAACACCATGCGGCCAGTCAGCTTTCGAGGAGATCAAGAATTGGTTATGAAATAATAATTCACCCCCTTCTCTCTCCCTATTCATCCCTATTTTATGTCTCCTTTCTTAGGAAGGCTCCTATAGACACTTTCTGAGTTCGGCTATTTTTTTTTATTCCTGCATTTTCACATAAAACGTGAACGTAAAATGTCGTTGAATCACAGCTAAAAAGTCTTCTGTGTTTCAAGTTATGAACTATATAGAATGTTGGCTGTAGTGAATAATGGATGTCAATGACGTTTTAGTTCACGCATGGAAAATTTCGATCATCTTTATGGCAGCCTCCGCTCATCGGACTATCGGTATATATAACACCTCACGAGGACTTTGTTCTTGTTGTTGTTTTTATTGAATCATTCCAATATGACCAATAAAATCCCTAAGTAACTAACAAACTTAGCATAAATTAATTAATACAAATATAAAACTGATCCAAGACCGCGTAGTTGCTAGCCAATGCTATAGCCAATGACAAGCTAGAGCAGTGTCGTAGTTTTTGAAAAATTCATACCAACAACTTCTTCACTCCACTTCTTCCAATCTATTCCTACTTTTTCCCATTTTGGTTCATTTTGTCCCATTTTTCTTACTTTTTTCCAACTATTTTTTGCGCTGCATGATGCTAACCACGTTATCTCGATGTATAAGATAACGTAACGAAGGTGAAAATGCTAACCCAATTATTTATACACGTCCTGGAACGAATGCTGGAGGGTCGAAACACTAGACCGTTCATAGTAATTCATAGGGAAGACGGTCGATCGTTACTTTGGTTAATATAATGGACGTTGAAGTTTTTGACATTACTGTCTAAAAGTTGATGCCCGAGTTAATTCTTAAAAGGTATTCCCCAGGCTATGAAAAAGAAAGAAAAAAAGAGAGAGAGAGAGAAGAGAGAGAGAAATAACATCTTAGTTTCAACGTTTTAATAACACAAACGATGAGAAATAAGTTGATACTAGAAGAAACTTGGTTCATAAAACGTTCGATAAGCCATGTTTTGAATTCAAAAAGCTTCAAAGATAAGATAAACGAACTGAATAAACTGGCTTATATACACAATGAGAAATGGTGATTTTAAATTTTATGAAAATCTGAAACTTGGAAGAAGAAGATAAGATCAATAACGCTGCCGTCGGTAGCTCGCTCAGCTGAGGCAACGCTTCAGAAACTGAAGTCACCGTTGGGCGTGGGTTCGAGTCCCGCATAAGGCATGGGTGTTCGTGTACGTCTTTTCACATATCATCACATTATAGTTTTATAACCACCTGCTCATTCGTACCCCCGAATAACCTAGCTGTTGGTGGGGTCGTTAAGCAAACAATAATAATAAGCAAGATCAATAACAAGACAGAATATCTATTTTCCCCAACACAAATTATTGAATTGTTCATTAATATTGAACCTTGAGGTTTTATCATTTTTTTCATTTTTTTCAAAGAAAGTTGAGAAGAATTTTATTGGAATTAATTATGATCTTTGTGGTACCCCCGCTATCAGAACGATCCTACTTCGTCAACTTCAGTATTTCTTTGTGAATAATGATTTTTTTGTCAAGTAAAAAATCAAATGTGTATATATATATTTATATATATATATATATATATATATATATATATATATAAATATATATATATATATATATATATATATATATATATATACATATATATATATATATATATATATATATATATATATATATATATATATATATATATATATATATATATATATATATATATATATATATATAGATAGATATAAGTTGATCTCATGTTCTATTCCGTTATTTTTTCATTTATTGATGACGTTTATTATTTACATTAGAGTCCTATCCGTATATTTCCATGAGTATGACCAAATACCAATCCTATCTTCACTAGATTCTCGACTGAAGAAATCTCTGATGATGATATCCCTCAGGCTCCTGTCCTTTCCCTGTCAGTTTATTATGCTCCCTACTCCGAGATTCTCAATGTTTCAACTTAATTCATGCTCTCAATTCACTTATAAACCCCACCCCTTTCTCCCCCTTTCATAACAAACTTACATGTCTTAATATTTTCAGCATATAAACTGGTACACGGTTTTCTTTCATATCATTAGCGACAGTACGCTAGCTGCGTAGTCGAGGGTTATGTATACTGATTACACCCAAAGACGTTAGGAAGAAGGCTAAGTGAAAGATATGAGGGAGAGGTTCTTGAGGTTTTAATTCGACGTTCAAGATATTATCGTACTTTGAAACTCTTGAGAAATAATTTGTCATCTCTTTTCGTTAGAAAAATATGAGTCTTATACCAGTGGCGTAGATGTTGCACTGTAATATCGTTGACATTTTTAAAAGTATCTGATTTTTATTTCATTGTATTATATTACTTTTGCATCACCATTGTAATTATATGTATTCTTTATTTGATTCCCATGACCCCACTTGAGTTGATTGATTCTAGTTTTGAGAATAACTATGGAAATCACACAACCAACAACCAACGCTCAGTATCACTCAACTGACAATGTTGTGTGGTGAGGTTCGATCAGATTAGGTTAGGTTGGGTTAGGTTATACATGGAAATACATCATTATTTGCATTTACACATTTTTTGTCATATAATGTATATCAAATATTCATTATTTTCCCCTACACTTGTTATTACATTATGCCATGTGAATTCATCATTTGATAATCTAGTAAAACTCAGCTGTTTTTATTGGGTCGTGAAGTAGAACCATTGTTTTATAATTTCATTTCATTTTGATTGGTGGTATTGTAAACCATTCTTGCGGCAGTCCAGCAAATTCCAAGGATTCTTTATTTTGACTAAAAAAAAACCCCGACACAATCAGAGCCACGCTCTTGATCATAGAAGATATTGTTCAGGGCACAGATGTCAACTATATTTTGATTGTATTTCAGGTACGTAAACATTTTTAAATAAGATTTGGAAAATGACAAAAATCAATAGTTGACGTTTGAAAACGGAAAACATTACGATCATTTCATATTTTGAGATTCATAGCTTTGTAAATTAGTCCATTCGAGGAAGAATGTTGACTCAAAAGTGACAGAAGGAGATGGTATGGTAACCTGGCTATGACATAATTCATGGACGGTATTAAATAAGAACATACCGTCATTCAAAACAGCAACTTCTTGATGAAACTATCGAAGCTGGTGACAGCCAATTCTTTTTTTCATATTGGGTCTTAACGACGCACTGTAATGATTACTAAGATCTATTGGCGTCAGATGAATGATTAATGAGATGATGGGATGATGAGATGAAGGTTTTTATGGGTAGTGGGAAGGATAGTGGGAAGGAAGCGGTCGTGGCCTATATTGTGGGAACCATCACGGCATTAGCCTAGACTACAGAGGGAAACCACGAAAAACCCCTGTAAAGATGGACGGTGGCGGGGATCGAACCAGGTCCTATATGTCCCTTCACCTCCCGGATCACACGAAGCAAGTGAGCTAACCACTCAGCTACTGTGCCGGTCAGCTAATTCTCATTGAAGAATCTGTACAGATTCTGGTTTTGTATGAACGTATACAAAATATACGTTTAAACTAATATATATGTTCCGTCTCTGTAATCTAGTCTCTTATCATATGGTAATTATAAGGCCCATTGTTTTGAGATATTACGTAAATAACATTGCTCTCTATTTTTGTAACCAGTGGGTGATTTGTAATGGAGGAAGGGGGAGGTGAGGGGATTTTTAGTGGATGAAATGCCTCCACCGATAAATTGTCGCCTGCACCATTCCTTCTCAAGGATATTTTGGATATAAGAATTCACCATATAGAAAATATACCTTACTTTTATACCAATTTCTTCACTGGAATTCAATTCTGCCACTTACACATATCATGTTCAATCTATAATTTACAAGCATATCAAAAACATTCTCAGAACATCATATTGTATATTTATGTAATGTATTCAAACGAAATTATTCATTTATTCATTGACTAATTCATCCATTCAAGGATTTATGTATTCATTCATAAAGATATCAATTTCATTCGACCTTATCCATGCATAGACATACGGTTTCTGAACGTTCTTTCACCACATATATTTTCATCTTTTCATTATCCCCAGCTCATACCGTACGCTCATAAAACTTAGCCGTAGGTGGGGTCGTTGAGCAGATAAGGAATGTTTCAACTCAACACTCACTAGAAATTTCAGGTCACTAGAATTATCAACTCAAACCGGCTTGAATCAAACCGAATTGAAAGTGTCTGTTTATCACGCCAATTAAAACCGCTCTCATGACTATCCATTTCAAAATGGAATTCCCCAAATACAAAACAAAATTTGGTAACAACTGTCTTGACTGCCTCCCAAAGCAACTGCAAAGAGTTCAGTTAGTAAATATAAGAAGGATTTATATTGCTCGCGAAGTTCTCCAATAGGTTTGCCACATTGACTCATTTTCAAGACAGTTATGCCTATCAGTAAGGTCACTTAATTAGCCGTACTTGCAGCAAAAATATGACTGAGCTTGTCAAATTTCTCCCAGATGTTCGCGCATTGGAAGACACGTAGTTGCGCGCGCATTTGGTGTTGCCCCCAGCAACTGCATACGTCAGTAGATGTTCAAGAGATCGCAAATTGGCGGTCATTTCAATACGACTGCTAATTGCGTAATCATATTGTCTCACATTATTGTTGTCAAAGCACAGACCAAGTCCTTATATAATCAAAAGTTATTTCATATTTGCAGCAAAGTCACAATCGTGTCACTTGTACATTACATTGAGTAGTCATATGAGTGACGCTACTGTGGTTCTTTCCATACTGTGGTTCAAGAGGATTTTCCACTTTCATATCAGTTGATCAAGTGGGCATTGAAATAAAACTGGCTTGACCCAAATTGAATGCATTTAACAAAGTTTTTAAACCGATTGGAGTCAAAGTGATTTCGCCAAACCGGTTTGTAATGCCCTGATAACTCTAGTCACTGTTTGAATCTTGGTTCAACTGTGTTGAAACTCGGTTGAATCCGTTTTGTCATTCTTTTTCTCACAACTACACTCAAGGCGTGTTCCTAGTTGAACAACATCTCCGACAATCTCTGTAAGAAGAGGGATATTTCTAATCATTCTTTCACCCTTCCTTATTGGACAGTATTTTACTCCGGTTCGTTAGTTCACATAACCTCAGGGTTGATCAACTTTCTCTTCCTTCATCTTTATTACATATCTTATATACTTTGACTGAGTGAAAGAGAAAGAGATAGTGGATGTGTGAGGGTGTTAGAGAGATAGAGATGCCAAGAGAGAGAGAGATAGAGAGAGAGATGCCAAGATAGAGAGAGAGAGAGAGAGAGAGAGAGAGAGAGAGAGAGAGAGAGAGAGAGAGAGAGAGAGAGAGAGAGAGAGAGAGAGAGAGAGAGAGAGAGAGAGAGAGAGAGAGAGAGAGAGAGAGAGAGAGAGAGAGAGAGAGAGAGAGATTGATAGAGAGAGAGAGAGAAAATATATAGAGAGGCAGATATTGAGAGAGAAGAAAGCGATGAAAGCACCGTCTTTTGGGGATAATGCACGCTAGGAGGGTGCTGCATGAAGGAATGAGAGGGTGACTGATAATATATCTGTAGAAAGAGAGCGAGAACGAGAGCGAAAGAGAGAGAGAGAGAGAGAGACAGAGAGTTTTTAATTTTCTAGACTGTTACCTTGTTAAAGACTGTTTTAAAAGCCTTTAGCTTGTCACGTCTTGCGGACTCGTTAAAGAAAAGGTCACTCGAAGGGGATTTCCCCCGAGTCCTCTCCCTCAAGCTTATGACCTGTCATTCTCAGACTCTAGTTAATATTAGAACGACAGCCAACAGATAGCATTCACTTCGTGTTTCAAAAATTGACGGAGTCGATTTGATGTCTTTAGTATTTTTTAGTTAGAACAGTCAGGTGTGCCAAACAGGTACGGTCAACCTCCACGTAAAGTATAAGCCAAACTACTTTCTGTCACGTATGGCAATATATTGCGATTTCAATTATATATTAGGATTGTTATTTATACTCTTTTGTCTTCTTCTAACCGAGTGTAATTTACTTCAATTCACTGCAATTTGGTATCTTGGGTCGTGTTGGTATGATTATTAAGTAAAAGCTGACCCTAGTATTCTAAGAATAGAATATGATACAATATGCTATAATATATAAGTATACTTCGTGTACACAGTGCATATAGTTAACTACGAGTGGGACTTGGCTACCGTCGAACTTCAGCTCTACTACATACTGCTTACGACTGATACTTGTTGGAGTGTGCACAAGTGAGATGGCCTCTATTGTCCTGGGTTCATGTCCCTGCGGTCTTTCATCATAATTGCTTTGTTTTGTTCTCATTTCAGTGTTACTCTCTAGACACATTTAAGAAAACATTTTCTTCAAGTGACAAATAAACCAATTGTGTTCAACTTATGTTACTGCTACGTGATATGGGAAAGTATGTTGTGCTGAAAAGATGGAAGGGGATGAGGAAAGAGAACAGTCTACTACGTTTAATCAACATGATTGAAAATGAAAACGAACCAATTTTGATGAAATTGGAGAAAAACTTTGTAAAGACTGTTCACACCATGATATAGTTATAGGAATTGATCAAAATTGATTATTTGATGAATGAAAAATTTACGACCGAAACGTTTTCAATGAGTATAAAGTCATATGAATGGTCACCATTCATGCCAATTTCATGAGCTGTAGAGTGTGAACAAAAAAACTAAAAGTAAACACAAATGATTTCATATAAGCAATTGCAGAGAGAGAGAGAGAGAAAGAGTATCATAGAGTCGCATTGGATATTAGCTTGGTTTTTTCTTCTTCTTTTAATTTGGCTTCTCAAATTATTCCTCTGGATTATTCAAAATATCTTCCATTTTTCTCACATCATATCAAACCTATATTAAAACCTTTCTCATCTGATATGAAGACTCATCATTTTGTGAAAAATTTGAAGTTTTTTTGGTATGCCTCCGTGGATCTGTGGAACATATTGAGCATAAATTGAACAAAGCAAAAGCAGCGAATGCGTTGCAAGATGAGTGAGATATTTGTATGAAGTTTACTCAAAAGCTACATACACACTTCAAATTAGATGAAATATACTCGACTCGAGAACTCTACCCAATTTGAAACTGTAGAGTCTAGAGATTCATGAATCACCTTTCGCAAGATACTGAATAAAAAACACTCACTATTTCGAGCTATCAAATGGAACTTGATGAATTAAATGATGTGCATCTTCAAAACGGCTCGTCCGATCTCAGTAAAAATTCGTGATACTGTGTCTCATGTTTGATTATTTTTCCATTACCAATTTGAAGCTTCCCGGAGAGAATTTTTTCTCAGAATTTTTCCGCCCGGCTCAATCTCATGAAATTTTTTGAAAATTTTTGATGAAATTTATCAAAAACTATTAAATCGATTTGACCAAAAAAATCTGCAAATCAAGAAAAAGTTTCATGTTGATCAGGCAGACCGTGCGACTTGTACAGTGCGTACAAACAAACAAGCCCCCAAAAACACATCATTCATCTCTTTTTCATAATAGTGGGATGGAAGTATTTGATATCGCTCATCCAACAAAAATTACATACATACAGAAAAACATTCCAAATCTCAAGCTCATCTATTTGATACTACTTTTATACTCACTGCAACTAATACGATACGATATTGAAGCTTCCCAGAGAGATTTTTTTCTCAGAATTTTTCCGCCCGGCTCAATCTCATGACATTTTTTGAAAATGATTGATGAAATTTATCAAAAACGATGAAATCGTTTTGACCGAAAAAATCTGCGAATCAAAAAAAAGTTTCATGTTGATCAGGCAGACCATGCGACTTGTACAGTGCTCAAAAACTAACGAGCAAAACAAATAAAAAAACACATACAAAGCTCTATAATTGTGGGATGGAAGGATTTGAAATCGCTCATACAATACAAATTGAATACATAAAAAAATTCCACATCTCAAGCTCATCTATTTGATACTACTTTTATACTCACTGCAACTAATGCGATACGATAAAAAGAGTATCAGATACGACCAAGTGCTGTCCTGGCCGTGAAAAGGGATATTGTAATCACTTGTATAAAACATCCCTATTGTTTGTGATATCCCCCAGTGAGAACATTTCACCCTTCAACTGAAGACACCTGTGCTAAATGCCACGCAGGTGATCTGTATAAAAAAACTAGCTCCATTCAATTCAATGCTTTTCATGTCTTGTTCCATAGAAATAGAGATGGGAGAAGAGAAATAAGGGAGAGAAAAAAAGAAGACAAGGGACGAACAGAGAATAGAAAATTCTCACATAAAATATTAAAGTTTTCCGCCAGTAAGAACACGCGAATAGGTGATCACGAACGACCGTCGGTTCTATCTGTAGGTACTTACGAGCGAAAGTTTCGAGTCATCAAGATTGAGAAAGAGAATATTGGAAATGTTCTTATTCATCATAATAATATGGAGTTATAGAAATACTCTAGAGTGTGTTTCAAATAAGAACGACCTACTCTAAAAGAATTTCTTCTATAATACGTGAGAGATCAATGCCATGAAAACACCATTTTTTATTGTAGGATAAGTAATGTTGGAGACGAATTACTTTATCTAGATTTCACAATGTTCAAAAGTGTAACTCGTGTTAGTATTGAGGATTAATTAACCAACTAATTACCGAAGTGAGAAAATAGCATACCTAATCAAGTGTGCCAAGATATATTAATCGGGGTGCCTGAATAACTTATCTCTTAATAAAGTCGACTCGGTTGTGTGACATGAGTTTGGGTGGCAACCTTATCTGAACCCTAACCAAATCTTACAACTATTCATTCATAACTACCCAGAAGCCCATGTCACACGACCAAGTCGACTTTATTCCGGTGTGTGCACTTTTGCGTCCTATTGCCCCTCTAACTATTGCTTAAACAACTAACTACCAGTTTGAAAACCGGATCGTAGTTTGTCATTTTTCGTGGATTGTTATTTGTCCAAGTCATATACGAGCACATAATATGTTTCTATGTTAACAGAGGACAGTGACAACGGAAGTGACATCATAACGTGCTAGTGAAGTTTTCCGCCACAGGAATAAGTTGATTTGTTTCATCATAGTCAGAACCATTGCATTTATGCTGAATTCGTATGTAAAACAGGAACAGCCTCCATCTCTACTATTCCATGTGTAAAAGTCTTCCCTCAAGGTTTGAATCATTTACCAGCTCATCACCTTCCAACAAGGAGATACGTACGCGACATCGAAGCAGCTGCGCAACGATCTTGCGCAAAGAAATTGCAAACCAAGCGTGTTCGTATGTAATAATTTTTTTTCTTTATTATTCATTTGAATAGTTTTGTACAATGTTATATAGTGTTTTACGCTCATAAAATAACCACAAAGCCTAAGACAGGCTTGTCTGTGGGTGTACACAAATGACAAAGTATACGTACAGTACATGTGAGACATACAAATTATATAAAGTAAAATATTAGAAAAAGTATAATAATAATAATGATAGCTTTATTGACAATCAAATTGATACATTGATATGAGTCATTATCAGATTGTCAGGGGAAGATCTATACCAACTTGATAACTGTAACAACGACCGTAATTATAGAGAAACTCGATGTAATTTCAAATATTTACAACTTTCAAAAGATTTGGTAGTTTTCATTCGTGAATTACGTCCAGAAAAATAGTTGAAATATCACAGCTATGGAAGAATGTAGGCCCAATGGATATATTTGTGATTGTTATTGTGGTAGATGAGCTTCTTCTATTGTGTGTTGTATATTCTTGTATATACGTGATTATTCAACAAGACAAATACAACACATACTACCAAGGCCTGGTATTACAAAGTCTAGTTACGTTATTCTCAAAGGTGATCACAAACACAGTGATAATAATGACTTGTTTGCAAGTCACAAGTATCATTATGATGAAAATTCCGACCAAAAGTTGAATGATGATAACAGATAGAGATTTAGTTATTATACTTATTTCAGTATACCTTAAAATACAGTCTAACAATTTTTAGTGATGTTTTTCGTTCGATTCTGTACTGGTTGGAGAATAATTTAAAATAAAGGTGAACGCCTTTTTCTTTTGGTTTTGAAATAGCCACTTCGAACTATCAGGGTGTATCACCTTAATATTATTCAAAATCTCAACTTAAATGAGAATTAGATGATGAATATTTAAATTTTAGTCCTGGTCCTGAATAATCGTATTCAACACATTCGCTCATCAATAACACTAGCTAGCTCAAGAGCATAGCTCTTGCCCAATTGGTGATTGACATTTCGGTTCGTAATATTACATATCAAGCCTCTTCTCGTTATTTTTCATTCCGGTAAATCATGTGCACCCTAGTCAGTAACTTGACGGAACGATTTTGACCGGTTGTCGTGAATTACTGGGACGGTAAAAACCGTGTAACCGTGTTATCATAAAATCAAGCATCACTCTTACACCCCCGGATATTTCCAGTCCACCAGCACTGGTGCTTGATATTTCCTTGAAGCACAACGTTGTTCCAGTCTCCTTAGACCATAATTTTAATCAAGTCTACTAAAAATATTATTTCATAATTAAAACTTAATTCTTGTTAAAACACTTTGCCAAGTGGAGCATGCTACTTGTAGTATAACCTCGCAATATAACACATAAGACCTGTTCTGGGAGGTTGTTTTAATTTTATTGCTTGAACCATCCTTCCTTATCATCCTCTTCTTCCTCTTCCTACTAATAACCTTACACACTCTACATGCTCATTAATTCGGGAAATTCAAACACTCAAACTATTATACAATATATTAACCTGCACAACCTGGGTTAAGCCTAATACAATTCAGAGTTGTATTTGAGTGTAAAACTTGTTCAGCAGGTTCATTTTTAATTATATTATAGCTCAGTTTGACAAGGAGTCTTTGGTAAGGAAGAAGACAAAGAAGACTGGAAAAAAATAAGATGAAGATAAAATAAAAAATAACGAAGATTTTTAATCATGGGACAGATGATTGAATTTGAATTAGGCCCGGTATTACCAAGTCCAGTTAGTATTTATCTGAGAGTTGGAGAAAACAAATACCACAGGTAACCATGGCGATAACAAGTTTGAACTGTCAGATAAAAGCTAACTGGACTTGGTAATACCGGGCCTTAGTATACCTCATCACATAACTTCACTATTCTACAGTTTGTTTGATGAGTTGGATTCAAATTGAAATTACTTCCTGGATGGTGTCATCACCCTTGTCATACCCCGTCATAACTGCTATTCCTTGTCATTATTATTCTCAATCGATAAATAATGACTTTGTATCAAGTTTCCGAAGATGATAAAAAAGTATCATACTTGGTTCTGATAAAGCAATTCATAGATTAAACAAGAGTTATATTGCAAGATATTCTCACAAATAAATTGAGAGAGAAGTGATCTATATGTTCCAAAACAGGAAGTCAGTTTGGGGAAACGTAGAAATATGTTCATATCAGATTGAACGTCATTCATTTTATCCAGCATTAAAGCTATCGGTACTATAGCTATAATCCTGGATTTTCTATACGTCTTCAAGTTGTAATTTGAATTCACAATCCCACAGATAAAGTTTTTAGAACTCGTTTGCTCTTCTCTTTTCTAGTTCGAGATCTTCCACAAAGCCTTTCCCCAATAATCCCATTATCAATGTTACACTTTTACTCTGAAACTTCTCAAACAAAACTATGTCAATAATAAAAGATTGAAAACTGAAAAGAAATTCCAAGTCAGAAACGTATTTATTTGTATTCGTCCTTCTCTCAACAGACTAATTGGATCCAGCCTTTGTGACTTGATCTGAAGGCTCTCTTGTGTCTTAGCTGGCTATATCATCACGTTTACAGGCAGAGGTGAAAAATAATAATAGCAACGTGAAAATGTCTAAAAGTTAATGAGATAAATAAAGATGTGTAAAAAGTAAAGAAGCGTAGACGATAAAGATAAAAGAAGATTAGAATGACGACAAAGTTTAAGAAGGTGAACGAAGATCGTGCTCCTTGGAGAGACTGTGTTGTCTTTCAATTTGGAAAGATTTTAAAGTGGTAAAGGTGATGGGAGGCGGAAAGGGGGATGTACTTCTTAAGCAGGCTTTATTGTGTAGTCGTAAATAGTTTGTAAAATCTTAAAAGGTAAGATTAAAAGTGGGCGTTGTGTTGTTTCTTGTAATCACCTACTAAAGACTGAATTCTAAAACCGTTATGATAAGGACCGCGGGAAAATCACACAAAAACACGTCTTCTGCTTGTGTTGAAAACCAACTCAAACATGTACTTATTATAAGAAAAAGTTCTCAGTACTGAAAAACAACACAAATAACAGATGAAAAACACGAGAAACTTTTTTCTATATTCTGCCTTATATATGAATTCTTAATTAGCACAAAATAAAATGAAAATAAAAATAATTTATCATCATCGAAAATAGGAAGAGGGCAATTACACCAATCACTGTAAAACAAACACATTTCAACAACATGTCCTGGGTAACTAAAAATCTCTATTGCTTCATTATTCTTGGTTGGATTATATTTTTGATCATCTGTGCTTCAAGTAAAAACCAACTCGCTATTTCAATCGGCCGTTGAGACAGCAACCATTTCGGTATTTTTCAAGGAGAATATTTGAATTTTTTTTTCTACTATTGTCAATAATCTGTTATTCTGTTCATGATATATTGTTTTCAAATTGATTTTGTGTCAGATTTTGCTCTTACTCGGTTTCCTCTCCTTATATTCTGCAGTTTATTCCTCATTTTTCAGTTTTTTCTAGCTCATTTTTCGAAATTTAATTTCGATTTTTCGATTTTGATTTCAACATTTTTTAATAGGATTGGATCGGAAAATCACAACCTCACCATCGTATCAAGATGTGTGGGTGGAGGATCTTTCTGGGACCCGAACTCGTCCAACTCGACCAACGCCTGGCGTCAGTCTCGGCGGCTGGTGTGTCAAGCTGTCACATCTACGACATGGCGCTGAGGAGCGCATACTGGAATACGGATACTTCCAAGAGTGAACATGGTCTTGGTTGAGCAGTGGATGTAAAAGTGAGTGGAGAGGGTACCTATTCGAGGTAACCCCACCTGTAAATTATGCTTCTTCCCTCGAATAGGTATGTCGAGCCCATATTCACTCTTGGTAGTAGGCCTATCCGTATTTCAGTATTCGTTCTTCAGGCGCCCCGGAATAATGTTAAAATGATTGAATCAGTGCAACTATTGCTGTCCTCTGCCGCGCTTCTGCATTGAGACGATGGTGATAATGTTTCCTCTCGATATTCTCACCATTGTTGTTATTAGCTCTTTTTGATCAAGAGATCTCTTAATTGAACTGATTTCCTGTTTGTTGATATTAATCACAGCCACCAACAATTTAAATATTTCAAGTCTATTAGAAAAATCGCCTTGCGATATTTTCGAGTCACAAAAGTTTCAAGATACTTCACAAGCTTGAAGTTCCATTTTTAGATTCAAACATTCTGGTTCACCATCATCTATTGTTTTTTATTTTGGGAAAAATCAAGTTTCAAGTTTCAAGTTTTTATAGTTTTTCAAACTTTTCAAACAAGTTTCAAACTTGTATCAAGTTTTGATGTTATTCAAAAAAACAAAAAACTATTATCACATATTTTTCGCCAATTAAGATTTTACCCGGTCTTATCATACTGATTTTGATCTATTCGTAACCTCAGTCACACCGCGTGCCTTTAATTTACTGATTATTTCAGTTTCTTTTGAATTATCATTTTTTTATAAAAAGTATCGTCAGTAGGTACCAGAAACATTGTTTGGAATTTTATTCAGCTTGGTCATTTATTCCATGCCTTTTGCCTACCGCATTAAAGCAACACGAAAATGCTTATCTATCACATCCTCTCAGTTCGGCTGATGAGTTTTTAATGATAGCTCATATATGATATTATCCAAACCATTGAGTCAAAACACACAAAGCTTACACTCATATTTTCCCTTACAATACAAAGTTTCTGCAACCGAACAATCACTTTCCTTCTCTTCCCGAATTCTTTACTCCAGTAAACCTTAAAATATAATCAAGACATCACGAGCAAAATACCACGTTCCAAAGTGTTGCTTTTAAACTAATTGATTTAAGACCAGCATCTTGGAACAGTTTAATGAGGAACATAAACAACTGTAATTAATAGTAGTGCTGGGAATATAGCCGGTTAAAGCACAAAGATAAATACCCGTTACGTAACGCAACTTTAAATCATCACTCCTCATAATAATAATCTGTATAATAAAGTTGAGCTGAAAGACTTCAACAATATATTAATTAGATGGATGAAGCATAGTTTTATGATTGAACATGGTAGATCGAGATTGAATTAGTTTGTTTCTTTTTTATATACAACTTTTCTCTGATAATGTTTGAATTGTCTGGATTTGTCGGATTTTCGGGTTTGAGTTGCTAGCGCACTGACCCGTCATTCAGGAGACCGGTGTTCGATTCCCACCGGTCGCCCATTCCGTCCGAGGTTTTCATGGTTTCCCTCGTTCTAAAATGTGAATACAGGAATGATTCCTTCATATCTGGCCATGACCGATTCCTATCCCACCTCTTCACGATAAGAGTCATATAGACACTTGTGAAACCCATGAGGTGAAAAAAAATCGTTTTCTTATTGCTGTCAATGAATACTTGTTTCAAGATGTATATCTATTGGGTTCAGAAAATTTATAATTATTTTCTTGTGATAATTTTATGTTGTCAGTGGCAACCAATATTTTGATAGTCTTGATGAAGACATGTTTCATCCAGAATGTCTAAAATGGCTAATAAATGGGAAGGAATCAAAAGAATCATTCTGGAAGAAAAAAATAGATTTAATCAAAATGATTATATAAAACATCAAAATCTGATTATTCAAGTTATTATTTGTTGGATAATTTATAAAGTATTCGATAGTGTTTAAATTAAATTAAGCTTGTTGATTCCTCTTTTTTAACATGATTCGTTTTACAAGATCCCGTCATAGTCATCATATTATGACGAAGCTTTATGAACCTATTGTAATCTTACCATTTCCAAAATCGAACACATAAGGCATTAATTTAGTTTGAGTCGATACAGGAACGTCTTTTTTCACTTGTATGAGAAACGGTCCATTTGGTGGACCATCACCGGATTTCTCTCTCACGACTACATCATCTTCTTTTGTCGGATTTTCATCAAGATTTGTTACCATGGGCGACATTCTATTGAAAATCATACCTAGAATATTCTTCAAGAATTCTGGTAATTCTCCTGAGGATTGTTTGATGTCGACTTCACTCTCACCGGATGTATTCCCATTGTTAGTAGGAGTTTCTTTCAAATTCTCCACAGGGATGATTTCCGAGAAGAAACTCAATCCATTTTGATCTGTATAATTTTTCTTCCGTTCTGAATTGATTCTTTCAAGAACGGAAGCTCTGTGCTTCGTGATAATATCATTAAAAGCTGATTCAAAGTTCAAAAATATATTTTTCAAAGATAATGGTGCGGAAGATGTTTCTATAGGCTCAATGATTGATGGTTTTATTGTAGAAGACGATATTTGTGACACACAGTCCGCAGCGGATTTTTGTAGTTCTGACTTTTCCATTGCATTATCGAGATCCTTTTTCATCATGTGATCTTCTTCAGGTACCTCTGTGCTGTTCTCCTCGTAGGCATATGTCACGTCTTCTTTTACCTCAACTGGTTTTATCCGACTTACGTGAACCTCCGATAAATCCTTGATGTTGATCGGGTATCTGAATTCCCTGAGAATGTTATCACCCTTAACAGAATCACTATCAGGGACAACAGTTTTCAAAAAGATCTCGAAATGATTCTTCTGTAGCAACGGTGTCGTCTCCTCCTTCGATGGTTCATCCTCTTTGTCATCTTTCATTTCCTCCTGTTTAGATGTCGATGATTCTTCTTGTGTCTGTTTTGAAGCGGCAATGTTCTTGCCCTTGAAGAGCATTCTCTGAAGCATGTCGTGAACAGACGAAGAGAATTCTTGTCTGGAGGAAAAGTTGATCGGTATCTCTTCAACAGTGAGCTTAACTGTTGGCTTTTTGTCAACTTTCTTGGGGTTTTCAATCTTTTTGAAATCTCCTAACAAGATACTTTCACCTGAAGTGAAGATTATCTTGTTTGGTGAGGTGTGAACCACTTTCGTAGATGGCATATCATCAACTTCATCAACAGGTTTTATGTTCACTGGAAGATTTATTTTGTTATCTTTTGTGAGAGGATTTTGTCCCATAATTCTCTCAAGATTTTTTCTATATGACCTGATGTCTGAGAATATATTAATTGGCCAGTTACGTTGATATTTATATGGAGTGAACACTTTTTTCTCAATCGTCTTCTTTTCATTGGTTGGTTTTTCGTCAGCGTATTCTGTATCTGATATCTGTGGTGGTGCTCGATTCTGATTGGTAGATTCTTTCATCAAGGTGGGCTTCTGACTGTCGATCACCTCGACTTCCTTTGAATCGCAGTTAGCGACCGTGGCGACTTTCTCCTCGGGAATGGTCTTGAGTAATATCGACGGTTTTTCGTTCGAGTTCGACTTGCTGACGTCCTCGTTCGATCCGAAACTCTCGATGCTGAATTCGATTGGCTGATACAAGTGTTTTTTATTGAGGAGTTTCATTGCAAGGTCTTCTTTTTTCTTGGAATATGTTTTTGGTTTGTTCAAGAGGCCATGACCAACGACTTTGTCGTTGAACATGATGTAGCTTTGCCCGTGTTTCTCGTCGGAAATCTCATTGGCATTATCCTCTATCCATTTATACGAATCTGAAATGATTCAAGTGAATGAATTTATCGGGTCAATGAAGTCAAGGCTCTTGCTAAATATTACGGCATTTGTCTTGCTGTGTTTGCTCGTATTCATTTGAGTGCTTTAGTTTCATTGATTCCTCAACTTGTTCTAGATGTTTAATAGGCATAACTATTTGTAATTTAGTAAAAAAATAATCAGAAAAACAAGAAGGAATGGTGCTCACTGTTAGAGACACTCAACAGATCAACAGAAACTTATTCCGTAATGAATTTAAATTTCAAAATGAATTACATCATCTTCATTGAAAGCCGGTTATACGAATTAATTATCAAATATTAGTTGGTTGATTATTTCTCAAAGTACGGAAATTACATACGTATCCCAAGTTGATGAGTTGATTCCATTCGATTTTTGACCTTCAATTTGCCATCACCTGGTACTAACAACTCTGAGTCTAAGACAATGTCTCAGTTTTTTAATTATGCTCATGAGATCAGCTCTCGTTCTCGGTTCGATTCCCTGATTCCTATCAATATAATCCACTCTCACCTGGTTTAATATGCCTTGCATGGGATAGCACCGCCAACAATCCCACCAAAAATATTTCTCTCTTCATGTGCACTCGTTTAGCTTGCTCCACTGTGTAATTCAATCAAGAAACTGCACTCAAATCTGCAAACGAGACCACTTCTGTACTGAGAACTATGATCTGGATAATTAAAATTCGAATTAACACTTATTGGTAATGTAATGCATGTTTCGTATTACAATGGTGGGCTTATCAGTGATAGCCACGTGTAATCAAATACTAAAACAAATTGCAGTGTTATTCTTTGGGACAATGGCCAATCACAAAAAACATCAAACAATATCCATAAGTAACAGAATAATATTTATTTATAGAGTTTTATATTGACTGTTGATTAATTTGCTTGATATTTTATAAGCAAGATATTGTGTTTGTTGATTCTGCTTTCTTCATGTGTGAAGAAGCTGTATGAGAAGATATGATAGTATGTTAAAGCTGTTGAAATATAATGATATATTTATTCTTCATGTATTCTATAGAACAAGATATATAAGATATCAGATGAGATATGTTTTAGTGAATGTCAATAAGTTATAACAATTTTAATGATATTCACAACTTTTCTAAAATATTCTCATACGGAGTATATTGGAGTCAACTTCATTAGACATACATTTCACATCTTCGTCAGTCTTGGAACGCGGTGTTCCTCTTTTTGGTGAAATGTGATGTATGTGGTTATGAAAAGAGCGGCTCCTTTTTGATTTGTTGAGTCAATGTCAGAGAGTGATAAGTTAGATGACTTGATGCGTGGTCTATATTTTTTCTTGTTGTGTTATGATCGTGCACAGTGTGGTTTCTGTATGTTGACCTCATTAGATGTTGCAAAGAGAATTCTCTAATAAATATAAATGACCGGTAGGGTAAATTGGTTCAGTCTGTTGAATAATTTAGTGGTCCACTTGAGATGCCGTACTTAGCACCCAGCATGAATCGTAGAACTAGTTTTGGAATTGACTCAATTATTGTTTGATTCAACTAAACAAACGACTTATTATTGTACGAACGGAGTGTGTAAATGTGGAGTCAAACGTAGATTTTAAAAGTTATTAATACTGTTGATTTGAAAACGTATTCACTACAAATATGGCTAATTTAAAACCCGATTTCAGTAACTGAGAAACATCAAAACAAGTTGCATTAGTAGAACCGTGAACACGTACGAATGCACCATGCAACCGGAGAGTGGAAAATATTTCAGGCATCACTTTATTATTATTATAATTTTATTATTCACAATATTATTATTATTCAAATTGAAATTTTCCAAGAGATTGGCATAATAACGTGATTTTTGTCCAAGAGAGCTGATTTTTATTTTTATTATTTGTGTTTACTAACCGTCAAAAGTATGTTCTTGGAGATAACCCGCACACAAGAGCTTATTACTCTTATGTGGGGTTCTCTATATTTATATAAATTCTGTTCTATTTACCTGTGTATTATCATGTTTTATTATGTACCATAACTTGTTATTATTATTATGTAATGTATTATCATTGTAGAGAATGAAACATTTGTTGAAATTTAAATTTTCAAGTTCTACTCTCATCAAATTCATACAAAGCTAATAGATATTATAGTTATCATCACGGAGCTTTTCAAACCGGGCCAATAATAAAATTGAAAGACCATTAAATATACTAGTGAATATGACGGTTCAATAGCAGAGGGTTGAAAGAAATTCCTATAAGACAAATTCGTTCAAGCGGGAGGTGTAGAAAAAGATAAACAACTCACATAGCGTTTATATGAAAGCAATTTTGAGAATGTTTTGTGTTAAGTATGTAATAATTGTAAAAATGTGCATACCAGAATGAAACTGACCGGACCAGATTGGTCCAGGTGGAATGAGAGAATATTAACAACCAGGGTAGGCCAGAGTATAGCGTGTAAGAGAGAGAGAGAAAGAGAGAGAGAGAGAGAGGAGAGAGAGAGAGAGAGAGAGAGAGAGCAATATTGTATGGAGAGTATAGACTACAGAGTTTCAGCTCACGTCATCATATACCTTTGTAATATAATTTAGTTGATTGCTTAGAAGGGCTTGTTTTTATTACTGTAATTTTCATCATGTTTTTTGTTTGTAGAAAATCGTGCGAGAGAGAAACAGAGACAGATAGATATAGATGGATGGAGATGAAGAGGGGGGTAGAGAGAAATGAAGAAAAAATAGAGAGAGATATATGGACAGAAGAAGAGAGAGAGTGTGAGAGAGAGAGAGAGAGAGAGAGAGAGAGAAAGGGAGGTACATGGATATAGAATTGCAGAGAAAGATAGGGAGAGAGAGAGAGAACAAAACTCCAAAGCAATTACTAAAGTGTGCTAGATTTTATGTGTAATAAAAACTGCTGTGAATTATGCAATCAAATATGCAGTAAAAAAGCAGAAACTCGAAATTGCATCAAAGGAATTGTTCTAATATCCGCGAAATAATTTAGAATTATAATAAAAGTGATATAAAAATTGTACTCGAGCTTTCTCCAAAATACAATTCAATATTTTTGTTTTTCTTTTGATGCCTTTTATTTCTCAACACTGCATGACATACAATGAGTAAAACTGAGAAAGCGTTGTAAGATGAGTGATATTATATATGAAATGTACTGGAATTTTTTTCAAAGGTATACACACATCAATTTTGATCTATTACCTCAGTGCTTACCTGATTCACATATTGATATAATTTTTAATCGTTTCACGACTCAGTTAGTTCTACCATTGATATATCACATAACCGAGATACAACCTGCAGCCGATAGTGAAATACTCTCGTTCCAATCTCGGTGGTCATATTGGACATCTACAAATAGCTTCTATGCAAGGCATTCTATTATCATTGATATAATGTCGAATATGATGGAAACTTCCCGGTTTTCTAAGCCTTGTGTAGTCATACTACTGAGACAGAATATGTACGCCTTTCTAATGTTGAGTAACGTATCTCGGTAATTAATATATATATATATATATATATATATATATATATATATATATATATATATATATATATATATATATATATATATATATATATATATATGGTTCTATTATTGATCATCTTCCAATATGTCACTTGATAGCTTCAATTGACGTGAATAAATTTTACAATGAGATTTTTAACTTCAAAACGGCTTATAGAGATTTAAAGAGCTCCGGGGGCTAAACGGCTAACGACTTTAATAATCATATAATATAGTTTAATTAATTAATGAAAAATTTTGGAATAATTTGTACAGCATTCGTGCTCTTGAATACCATATATGTTCGAATTTATTCGGAGAATGTACTTTTCTATATTATTCGCCTGAAAATATGGAGAGTTTACTCTTATGGAGATTTTTGAAATTTCAAAATGATTTTCCTCAAAAGTGATTCGACCGATTGCACCTCAGAACTATACAATATGAAGTTGGATGATGAAGAGTTAGATTTCGAATTTCATCAAGAACAAATTATCCATGCTCGACCTGTGGAACGCGAACGAAAAAACAAAACAAAACCGAATGAAATGTTCGTTTTTTTCGAGTGTTCATTCAATTCATGGACTCCATTCTCATTAGAATTACGGTAGACCTATCATAATATAATATCCTCGTCTCACTCCCAAATTTTCGAAGTACGAAATATATTTCATCATTATCTATTTCATAATTTGAAATTTATTTATTGTTGGTACGGTGAATACATAAACATTGAATAATCATCTTGATTATAGTTGAGAATATTCAAAATTGGCAGCATTTTATGCACCACAAACTCAGCGTTAATGTGAATCAAACTGATATTTTCAGCAGATTCGATTAAATGGCGGTCAGAATTTTGAGAAATCAACAATGTTATTGAAAATAGATGAGCCATGAATTTAAAACCTGTAGACTCGATTTATTTATTCAATCATATTTTTATTTTCAATCACAAACATATGAGTGTGTGTAAACCAGGTTAAATACTAGATAATTTATATAGTGGATAATGATGGATTAAATTGAATGTTAATTAATTTGAAAACTCATCAATACTACAGAAGCAGTGCGACATGAGAAGATTGAAATTAAGAAAAAAAAAATGCTTTTTAAGAGGCCATATTCATATTGACATCGACTGTCACTCAAAAATCTCGACTTGAAATTTTTTTTTCTTGATTTCTCAAAAGTGAAATCGATAGTTTCAGACGAAGACATGTAGCACAACGTTGAAGTAATGTTTTTTGATCATGGAAGATCAATATCTAAAATCTCATCGGGCCAAATGATAATCTAACGGCTGGAACTTGCATTAGAGGGATGCGAGATCAAATCTCGAGAAATGTTGAAAACGGACAAAAATAGTCCGGTCGCAGAGACTTGCCGCACGCGAGTGGCTACTCGGCCGGTAGCTAAAATCTCGATTGCCGCAAAAAAGTTTGCAAAAATCTCGACTTTAAATTTTTTTTTCTTGATTTCTCAAAAGTGAAATCGATAGTTTCGGACGAAGGCATGTAGCACAACGTTGAAGTGATGTTTTTCGATCATGGGACATCAATATCTGAAATGTTTTTGATACACGAGTATTTACAGTCATCTGAAAGCATAGTTATGGGCACGAGTTCGAATCTCGAAAAATGTTGAAAACGGACAAAAATAGTCCGGTCGCCGGGACTTGGCGCACGCGAGTGGCTACTCTCGCGCTAGCTAAAATCTCGATTGCCGCAAAAACATTTGTAAAAATCTCGATTTGAATTTTTTTTTTTCATTTCTCAAAAGTGAAATCGATATTTTTCGACAGAGGAATGTAGCAAAACTTTTAAGTGATATTTTTCGATCATGGGACATCACTATCTAAAATATTTTTGATACACAAGTATGCCCAGGCATCTGAAATCAGAGATATGGGCGCGAATTCGAATCTCGAAAAATGTTGAAAACGGACAAAAGTAGTCAGGTCGCTGGGACTTGCCTGACGCTAGTGGCTACTCGGCCGGTAGGTAAAATCTCGATTGCCGCAAAAAAGTTTGCAAAAATCTCGCAAAGTCTGAAAAGACTGAAAATTCTGAAAAGCTGGCAGACTTTCATGACTAATGACGAAACATGACGCAGTATTGAGTTTTATGCAAAACCGAGCAATGTTCATATTGAAATGGGCTATTTTTTCAGTAATTTCATCAAACATTTAAAAAAGTAACGGATTCATTGAAATTAATTTCCTGTTTTACCATATATGAAACGATGAAAATATGTATTTAATGATGTCTATTCAAAATATACCTAGTACCAAATGTTCATTGTACATCATATTCACTATAATGATATAGATAGTATTTGTTGGAAAATTACGACTTTTTTTCAGTGAATATGTTTTGTTGTGACAATTTCATATGATACAGTTAGAGAGAAAGTCTTCATTTAGACGGCTGTCCGCAAAGCGGGAAACCAAAATGGTACAGCGAAGTGAATCAGTACAAAAATGTATAATGGTTAGAATCTTATGAAAATGTAAATGGCAAAAAATTACGAGACAAAATCAAGAATAACAATATGAAACTAATCTAACTAAATATAACGAAACAATAGAGAAAAAAATATATGATGAGTATTATTTGAAAGAATATAAGTGATTCTGTAGAATTATGACTGAATCTTTCAACACAGAGATGACAATGAATGACACAAGAAAAACTGACGAGAATGCAATCGCCAATAAGACTTGATTCCACTGATTAACGTCAATTATTTATTTGACGTTAATCAGTGGAATCAAGTCTTATTGGCGATTGCATTCTTGTTCCGACTGGAATAACGTCAAAAAGAAATTTGACTTCTTACCATTTTTCATTTTCACGAACTCTTCCTGTTGATAAGCTTTTTGGGTGAGAACTTCAGTTCACCTGCCACCAACTCACAACTGACAGCTCAACAAAACAACAGAAGTCACGACTCGCCAACCGGAATAGTATAAACTATTCCAATTCAAATACTCACATAAATATTCCATACAAGATCACATATTCACCTAGAAACATATTGACAATGTGAAATTACATCTGGAAAAAGGGTAGAACGACATGTCCGGGAATATAAGCGATAGAGCACCGTTCCTCCCGTGCCCGGATCTTCTGGCGGCAATGCAGACTCGACGACGGCGACGTCCCCGCAGTTATATTATACTGTTCGAGAACTAATTATTGGTGCATAGAGAAGTGGATACTGCATACTGAACTTCACCATTCTTATTTTCTTCAAGATAAACTCGACTTCTATTCAAATTTTAATTTTCATACCGAAGAATTATATTTTATATTCAGAAATTTTTCACATTTGAAATGGTTTCATTCTATTACTAGATAGTTGATAGTCAGGTAATTGGGCTAACATCAATATTATCTACCTAGCATTCTCATCCAATATCTCTCATAATAATATACTATTTTTTTTCAAAATTACCCTCCATTGATAACGTATTCCCACACATATGTCTTCACATTATAAATCTAAACAGTTCCAAAACTAAATTATCCCATCTGATTCTTGAAAAAAACTCCATCGTTCAAAGTCAAAACACATCTTCCATATCACTCGATCAATTTACCATCGGCACTGGAGAGTTGATCTGATGTGAAAGTTAGGTGGGTGAAGAGGGGGGTGGGTGGGGGGGGGGAATCGATCACTTTTACTTTCACTATCATCAGAGTGTTCTGGAGAGGGATGAGAAAAATTGCTAAAAATGTATCCGATATCGGTGATATATAGGAAAGATTCTTATATTAAATCTGAAAAATATGCCGGGGGTTGGGTGGTGTGGGGTGGGGTGGAGTGGAGAAATCAGGAGTTTGATGGAGGAAGTCAAATTTAATAATCGATATTTCGTTTATAAATTGTTGTTTTTCAAGTAGGAAAATAAATACGTTCTTCGAAACCCGAGGCGATGTAGTTTCAATTGAGTATATATGGAACAAATCTTCCCTAAGATGTGGATGGATTTGGGATCTTGAAATTGAATCATGTTGTAATTTTATTGAACTTATGTTTGTGAAGTATCAGGATCTGATGTCATGGTTTTTATCATACAGGATTAAATTTAAAGACTGTGGTAGAAATAAAACCCTTCAGGCACTCAGTAACATATTTTTGGAACGACTTGAAATATCACAGTTCTTGACGTGCAGTAAACCCAAAGTTATTATCTGATGAAATGTATAGCTGAATATTTGTGAAGTTATTTTATTATTCAGTTCATTTTTATTTATATTTGGTTTGATGAGGCACTGTACTGATACCAAGATGCATTGGCGTCGATGAATGATGAGTGAGATCATGGGAAGATGAGATGGAAAGTGATTTTATCAAGTGTTTGAGGATAGTTGGAAGAAGTCGGTCGAGGACTTTTATTAAGGAAACATCCCATTATCATCATGAACGAAAGATAATAAACCTCTAATAGGATGGTTAACTATGGCGGTATAATCGAGCTCCGATCTCCCGAATGTCGGTTCAGTATGCCAGCCAATCAACCACCCGTCTCAGTTATAAATGTTGATGTTTTGAATCAATATCGCCAACTTGATATAAACAATTGTATTACAATTGTAGTTAAGGATGACAAGACAACAAAGAGGGGATCTTGAACCCCAAATTATGTGATTAATTAGCAATCAATCGTTAAAGATGTGCAAACAGTTGAAAAAATGATCTCAAGAAAAATGATCAATCGAATTGTGTAAAGAGAATATAAAAATCCGATTTTTTTGCCAAGCCCAATCTTATCTTTTTTTTCGATTCTACTCCTTCTACTTTCCTCACAACTCTTCACTTCATCTTCCACTCATTGAAATATCTCACAAAATTTTAATTTCACCATAATTGTATTGTATCATTAAAAAAATGAATAATTGTTTATTAAATCACATCCCAATTTCTCGTCATGATGAATTATCCGGTGATTCATTCCAGTTTTGCAGACCCGGAAAAACTGTGAAAGCCCGTTATGAAGGTTTGTGGAATGATAATTTGGAATAATACTGCTATATTTATCTACGAATATATGGAATTTATCACTCGCACACCAATTATAAACACAGCACATATCGTACGGTTCGTACCAACGGTAATTAAAGATAATTCAAACAAAAGGGAAATGTATACATTATGCTAGTCATGGAGGACTAATCGAGGTTTTAATCCATTTCAGGATCTGCTTTCCTACTACATTGGTCGATAAAGTAGCGTAGCACGTTATAGGAGGTAGAACTGTTATATCGACTCTGCGACTCCTGATACATCTATTGCGGAGGAATATGGAGCTGTTATACCGTGTAGATGTTCTGTGTAAGATAATACGATAAATATTCCTTGGTATAAGTCACACATGATTTCAGGATCAGCAATGGAAATTTGAAAATTATCCGACATATTCACTAGGTTCAAAAATAATGACAGAGTTATAAGAACACTATATTATTATATCTTTATGATATATAATTATATATTGATATAATATTAATATAATAACTAATATATATATTGTTATATCATTATATTGAAAATTATCAATTCAAGATTCTTTCATCAGATTAGAACATGATTCAGTAACAATGAAGAAAATTAGAATGAAATACTATGGAAATCAAAATCGCAAATGAATGATGACGATAGTAATTGAGTCTTGGTTATATTATTCATATAATAATAATAATTATATTATTATTATTATATTATTGGTTATATCATTATTATTATTTCATTCAATCGTGAATCATATATCACAAAATGTGTTCAATATTGATTAATATCTTGTGAAATTTTTGATGTCAAGATCCGAGTAGTGTTGCATACATATATATATATATATATATATATATATATATATATATATATATATATATATATATATATATATATATATATATATATATATATATAAATAAATATATATATATATATATATTTATATATATATATATATATATATATATATATATATATATATATATATATATGTATATATATAAATGTATATATATAGAGGTTATGTTCGAATTACATGCGAATGATAATGGATTTCAAATTGAATCAGTTTTGAAGTAAAAACGAGCTATTAGTGTAAGTGATAAGTTGGGAATGAAGATACTTGATGGGCTATGACCAACACGGCCGTCCCCCTCTTTTTCATACATCGCCTCTTTACTAGTTGCACCCAGTCTGGCGATTCTGATTTTCTTCCATTCGCCTATCTGAGGAAGTTTTGTCAATGTTTTCGATGCTGATGGAACAACAACAACAACAAAAACAACAAATGTACCACTCACATGCTATGCATGCACCTATTCCTTTAAATAACACGTGTTTGGCTAGGCATACGACGTGATCTTTACCCCCTGTACAGTGTCATGATTGTAGGAATTCTCTTTATAAAGGTTTATTTCCACGTGTCACTAATGTCGGCGGTAATTGCGTTTCCTCCCAGGGGTAGGTCGAGAGCTAATTTTCTAGCAACGTATAGAGAATATCAGTTGAGATTAGAACTTAGAAGAGACCATGTGGATTTTAAAGCGTGGCAGATTACTAATTTTGATTATTCAAAACATGTATCATAAATACTATGGAAAATACCATGTTAACGTATTTCAATGAGGATTAATTGAGAAATTACTGAATATGTTTAGAGACTTACTCACAGTCACAGATACAATTGTCGGAACGTTTAAATATGTTTGACAGATTTTTTCATCGGTGAATAAATATATATATATGTATATATATATGTATATATATATATATATATATATATATATATATATATATATATATATATATATATATGGCATATATATGTATATATATATATATATATATATATATATATATATATATATATATATATATATATATATATGTATATTTTACTATTTAACTTTTACAACCTCTAGTTTACTATTTTTACTTATCTGTGGACAATGAAGGTTCTTGAGCTGTCAAACGCAATCCATTCGTGAAGATCTATATGGGGTCCAAGAGGTTAATTTCAGACCCTCAAAGTATAATATGTTATTAATTCATTTTATATACAAATTTAATATACTTGTCGGGATAGCTCGGATGCTATCACATAGCGAAGAGTATATCGACCAGTAGAATTCTATTCAATTTGAATACATTTTCACTCATATGAACATTTATAATATATTCATTGTGAGATGAAAGTTATTTCAATGAAACTTGATATGGTAGGTATATAACCTTCGGCTCAAACAGACTTGTATAAACTCACAAAAACAAATTCTCGTATAATTGAGAACCCAAACTACCAACTTCTTCTGAGAGAACATCACTCAAAAGTATAAGCAATATGAAATTTTTTTTTCATTTATTTTGGATATTAACGACTCTTTTTGCGTCGGTGAATGATGAGAATATCAGATGAAAAATTATCATCTCATAGAGTTTTTGGGCCGGGCTGTGCGAAGAAAACTGTCGTGGCTTGCTCTTTATGCACCGTTATAGTATTCACTTTAACGAGAGAGAAAAACCATGAAAATTCTCTGGCAGATTGGTCAACAATGGCAAAAATTGATATCCATTCTGCGGTTCAGTGTGATAGTGACTGTTTCAACCGTATCATTGATATGAACAGATGATTTTCAAGTCAATTATTAATATGTTCCGTTAAAAAATGACTACTGAATAATTTACAAATATGATATTTGATAAATTCTGATCATGTGTGGTGAAAAATGAGTATACTTCAAGTCCGTATTGGAATTAATCAATTATACATTTTTTTTAACGCTGCTACACTACCTCACCAACAACTGGGTTGAACAGGAGTATGAATGAGCGGGTGATGATGAAACGATGAAGGACGCTAGATGAAAGGACGCTAACAAAATCCCATGACTTGGTGGGACTCAAACCCACGCCCGACGCAACTTCAGTTCCTAACGCAGTGCGATAGTTGACTCACGGGAGCAGCTCATTAAAATTGATAACTTCATTTCAGATAATATTTGAAAGTGAAAGCTTTACTCATTGCACGTAAATCAGCGCATGCACGCATTTATAATTGCACGAAATCTTTAGCTTCCGGTGATAATGTAAGCGTACTGTATAGCTTCTTTCTCTCTCTCTCTCTCTTTCTATCTTTCTCTCTGATTGTGTAAACAACATAAACGAAAGCTCTGATTAATCTTCAAATTATCCTCTAAATTCTAACAAACTGTTTGCCAGTTCTTCTACAGCGTTGCCTAGCGAATATTCCTACTTTTGTAGCTAATTGTCTCCCTTGCAAGGAGGGTGCTGATGAGAAAGAGAGTGTGTGTGAGAGGGAGAGAGAGAGAGAGAGAGAA